>JASANF010016051.1:0-45317 GCA_030248245.1 Trissonchulus sp. WLG1_4
TTTAGTAACTGGTTTTCAATGCAGGTTTTTTTTTATCTAATTATTAGCATTTTTGTGAGTTTTTGTTTTGTGTTGTAGAAACAAGACAAAATTGACGAATGCAAGCGGCATTTGGAAAAGCACAATTTCCACATTCAAAGGCTGGAGCTGATAATGCGATTAGTTGATAATTGCGGGATCGATATTGAAAAGGTATTTTGCAGTTAGTTTGCTTTGGTAAAGGAATAATTTTAAGTATGTATTATAATGTAATAGCTTAGTTTTTCGTATTTAGGTTACTTTGAATATTATTAATATTATGTATTTAGTGTATTGATTAATTTTTTTTGCAATATTTTGTTGACAGATCAAGGAAATCAAAGATGACGTAGAGTACTACATCGACAACGCGATGGAACCGGAATTCGAAGAAAATGAATTTCTGTACGATGATTTGAATTTGGATGTTTCCGAAATCAGTAAGCCATTGATTTTAGCCACAAATTCATTATATGTATTAATTAGTACACAGTTTATCTTTCACCATGTCAGGTTTCACGTAGTCTTTAATGAATGAATGAATGAATGAATGAATGAATGAATGAATGAATGAATGAATGAATGAATGAATGATTTGAATTAATGAAATCAAGAGTACATAATAGCGTCTCACTCTATATAGAAGAAGAGTGAGACACTCTCCAGCCTGCCTGTGTTCTAGCACAGGCAGATGCGCTGGTCGTTTTCAGGCTACATGTTGACATTCTATGCAACATGTGACTGGCCAATCAGAAGCGAGCTTCTATTCTCTGATTGGCAGACGCCTGTGCACGTGCTCCAATCATAAAACGCGATAAGTTAAAAGGTTAATAACTCATTATTTATTCATAGTCTGCTTGTAAAAACATTAAAAACGGTTTGCAAATACCTTTGGGGATATTTTGGCAAACTTTCAGCGAAATTGATTGAAAAACTTTGAAGAAATTCAGAAAAGTTTATATCTCAAAAATTTCTCAATCAATTTCGCTGAAAGTTTGCCAAAATATCCCTAGAGGTATTTGCAAACCTTTTTTAATGTTTTTGCAAGCAGACTATGAATAAATAATGAGTTATTAAGCTTTTATCTCTATCTTAATGCTTATAAACGCATCAGCGATTATATACTAAAGTGTGTTACGCAAGGAATCTACGCGCTGATTGGCCAGTCACATGTTGCGTAGAATGTCAACATGTAGCCTGAAAACGACCAGCGCATCTGCCTGTGCTAGAACACAGGCAGGCTGAAGAGTGTCTCACTCTTCTTCTATATAGAGTGAGAAGCTATTATGTACTCTTGATGAAATGAATGAAGCGAATGAATTTTGAATGAATGAATGAATGAAGCGGCCCAGCCCGAGCCTATTGCACATGTTTCTACTGTTATGCGCTTAGGCTTATCTGTTATGCGCTATGCTTTATTTGCTACTTCATTTCCTTTTTTTGTTCTTTCGTATTTTTTTGTTTAGTGCAATAAAATAACGTCTAACGTCTAACGATTTACTTCGATCAGATAGGCTGGAGGGACAGAAATTATATTGATTATGGCAAATAACAGAAAAACAAGAGAAAAATTAACAAGCATAGCAACTTCATAACAACAAAAGAAAGCACAATTATATAACTGATATGAATACAAAAATTACTTAAAAATTAATTTTCACTTAACAATATAAGTATAAATCAATGCGTTTACTGAACCTAAACGCTTTGAGAATATTTTCGGGTTTTGGGAATTTACAATGTGATCGGGGCCCGATTTATCCAAACCAAATGTTCGTCGTTGAAGATATATAAGAATCTACAACTTGAACAAAGAAAAGCCTAAAATAAAGTACTCCGCACAAGCAGCAAGTCAGATAATCTCAACTCGACCTAATTTCGATTTCTTAATTATAACGCACCTTAGATTATAAGATTGCCTTAGCTGCACATGTGTGTTTAAATATTTTTGAAATCGCACACGCACACTCACATTTTGCATTGTCTTGCGAGAAAGCCAAACTGCCAAACAAGCTTAGGCGATTAAAACATACACACTCAAAACTATTCAAAAGCAAAGATTTAGCTTTGAATCAGACAAACATGTTCGCCGTAGAAGTTTTCAACAGAGGTACCAAGCTCCGTTGAAATTAATGTTCGTCATTAAACAACGACGAGATTTGGTCATTTAGAACATAAAACAGAGCCCGTCGTTGAAAACTTTTTCAACGACGAACATTTTCAACGACGAACTTTCAACGACGAACATTTATCTTTTAAAGTTGAAAAAAACAAATGTTCGTCGTTGAAAATGTTTCGATGAATCAAAATTTTTCAACGACGAACATTTGTTTTTTCAACGACAAACATTTTGTTTTTCAATGACGAACATTTGTTTTTCAACGACGAACATTATTTTGTTTTTCAACGACGAACATTTGTTTTTCAACGAGAAACATTTGCTTTTTCAACGACGAACATTTGTTTTTCTCTTTAATGTTTTAATAGAACACAAAAAGAAGAAACATTGAGCCGCAAGGTTGCAGGGGTCTGGGGGCGGCAGCCCTCAGAAAAAAAATTGAAAAGTTTTTTATTTCTAGGCCAAATTTGGTCAATTGGAGACGTATCTGGAATTCCTGCCGGACGACAAAAATCAAAGGGGGGAGGGACCCTTGTGTAAAATTTAAGTTGGAAAAAATTGAAGGGGGTGGGGAGGAATTCCCTGATCCCCCCCTGGCTACGCCCCTGGCTGTATTGTACTTGGAGTGAATGTTGAAGGTGTGGTTCCCATGCCGGATCCAAGGTTAACTGCCCCCCGCCCATGTTGCCATGTTTATTGGCTTCGCCGCAGTGTGATGTTGTGTTGTGTTGTAGGATCGCTGGAGGACCAGGAGACCACGTCCGAGACCGCCACCACCGTCTCCACCAACTCCCCCTCGCCCAGTCCAGGCCCCGGCGCCATGCCCAGCTCCAGCGCCCAGTCAAAGGTATGCTCAAGCGCTCAATTGCCTAGTTATCCACGCTGGAGGTGGTCGCTGATGTTTCCGGCTCATTTTGGGTCTTTTTACCTTCAATAGAACGGTGCCAACCACCGAGCGCTAATGGATGCTCGTGTCTGCACCCAGACATGTACACGTGGTCTGGGTTCGGGGGGGGGGCGTGTCATGTATTTTTTCGAAAATTTGGGGCCACTTGTCACTACGTTTCGGGGGCTCTAACTTCTGCCTAAAAGTGGGAAATTGTTGGCTAAATTTACATATTTCTAGCGATTTTTTAGATTTTTGATCACGTTTGAAGCATTTTACAGCAGTCTGGGGCAGATTTTTAGTTTTTAGGCAATTTTTTCAGCATCGCACAGGGGGTTTGTTTAGACGGGTCAATTCAGAGGGGGACTTGTCCCGTAAGCTCAAATCGGTGGGGGGGGGGCTTGCCCCCTTATGTGCATCTGCGCCTGCACCCCCTTCCCTCTCCTCTATGTGCGTCTATGGTCTTCTCTTGGTATTGCATAGTTTCGGGTATAGTTTCAAAAAGTTGTAGTAATTTTGGTCCAGTACCGATCACTGTTGAAAACAGCTTTAAGAGCACAGCGAAACTACCGCTAAAACTGGATTTTGACCAACTTTGCCGTTTAAGGCTGGAAGGAGTGTGCTCGTGGTTGCATTAATCGGTCTAGTTGGTCTGATTTTGCGAACCATTTATGCGCCGGAGTCACAACCACAGGTTCTTGGTTTGCTCTTTTAGAAGACTCAGTGATGTTGCAATTCATTATTGCAAACTTAGGGCCTTTTTCTAAAATGGACTTAACTGGACTTGACTTAACTGGACTTAAACCATCGGACTTAAGTGGACTTAACGCATTCCAAAAATACCGGATTTAAGTGGACTTAATTAAGTCCGCTGCAAGTTTATGTCCAGTTAAGTCGGACTTAAGGGGGTAATGTCGTTTTCGTGGTTTTTGACATTTCAGTGTAATTTTTGCGCCCACAGAACTCAAGCTAAAAACGGACTACGGCTTCGAAACTTTAACTACATTATCTTTAGGAAAATATCCCCACCCGTTTTTTTCCTTTTCTAAAAATAGTTTGTAGAGTCGGTGTTATGGGCTTTTGAAAATTTTAGAGAAAAGTCAAATTACGTGATTTTTGCACGAAAATGTCATTTTCTCAACGTAGAAACGACTTATCAACTATATCAAAAAAACGGGTGGGGATATTATGTCAGTGCATAACTGCAGAAAGTTTAGTAGTTGTTGGCTGATCTTGAGTTTCATAACTGTGGCGCAAAAATTAGTCAAAAAAACCGCTGATGGGGTGTATTCAAATGATAGCAGCAGTAAAATTGCAAAAGATAATCTGCTTTTAAATATAGTTTTTTAAAGCTAGAAGGTGTAAAAAATTGTAAAAAAGACAGCTCTAGTTTTTGTTGAGGTTAAGTGCAGTTATGGTAGTTTAAAAAAACACCTAAAAACGCAATTACCCCCTTAAGTGGACTTAAATTTGCAGCGGACTTAATTAAGTCCACTTTAGTCCAGTATTTTAGGAATGCAGATTTAATTAAGTCCGACTCAATTAAGTTCGACTTAATGCGCGTTAGAAGTGCGCTTGCATTTCTAAAATAAATTTGGTTATTAAGACTCTGTGTTGCTTCCGAGTTCCTGTTAATAACTTTTGACCTGTTTTATCGTTTTGCATGTGTAATACCTCATTCGAAAGCTCATAAACTGGGCTTTTTAAATGTTTAAGTATACAACTGTTTTATGTTTAAATCTTTTAAGAGTACATCCAAAACCAAGTTAACATGTAATACTGGAGTCAAGATGTAAAACGGCTATTTCGGCCGGAGCATCGTTCCGGGCGATTAGCTAGAATAGAGAAGAGTTTCATACTCCTCCCTGTTATTTACTCTTGTTAGTATGAATTAGCTAAGGGACACTGATATATTCTATTAACCCTTTAATGCCCAGAATATCACTGGCTTGTAAGCCTCATTCTGACACCTTCTAGTTTTTTGGACATGGCTCGAGCTTGCGTCGTAGAGACATCGTGAAACCACCACTCGATAAAGAAATGATTGGTGAACAAAACATAGTAGGTCGATTAAGGGTCTAGGACGCACCGTTTTTGCGTTATAAGCATTCAAACTCTAAAATTTGTAAAAATTCGCGCCATCGTTCAGGCAAAATATGTACCTTATCTATCCTTGATTATCAACACAGCAACTTTGCGCCTACCATAGTTGAATGCTAGAAATACCTAAACTACGTTATCCCCTGTATCTGATGCACAAAAAGCAGACGGCCGGAGTTCCATTCGAATCTCATAATGTGGCCCTAAAGGTAATGCTACTTTTGCGATGAAAAAAAGTTAAATTTGCACATTGCTTAATTAAGCATAGGCTTCGCTGAGTGGCAGTAGGAGTAAAAATTGCCGGCCAAATGCGAAGACCTACAATTTCCCATAAAAACAGTTTATAGATCTTGTCGCTGGAATGGACTAATCAAGTTGCATAGCCCCAAATTTGGTAGCTCATCTGGTGGTATCTCACATGTTCCACGGCCATCAAAGTAACCGTGCTGAGATGATATTTTATGATTTGAGCATTGGTGAAGATAAGGGTCTATTCATTTTCGAAGAAAAGTTTTTGTAATTATTTGTGCTAATACTGCTCAGAAACAGGGGTGGACGCGGGTCGTGGGTACCCGCGGGTTGGGTTGGGTTGGGTCGGAAAATTTGAGCCGTGGGTCGACCCGCGGGTACCCACTTCAGGCTGCGCGGGTCGAAAAAATTTTTTCCGACCCGCGAAAACTGGAATATGAAGAAATTGTCGACAAGGGTCCCCCCTTGGTTTTTATAGCACGGCCAAAAAAATTTCTGAGACGTCTCCAATTATTGACAAAATTTGGCCTAAAAATTAAAAAATTCTAAATTTTTTATGGGGGCTGCCGCCCCCAGACCCCTGCAAACTCTGTGGCTTACTATTCCTTGTTATTAACTTTCATGAAAGCCTATATACGCATGTCTACTAGAGTATGTACATTATGCTGTATTTACTTGTGTATATAATATACCTACTGTCTGATATGAAGTTCCCATCTTTTGTTTTTAATTTGCCTGTCGGAAAACTTTTTTGGATTACGTCTCCAGTCCAGTTGACCAAATTTGTCAAAAAACCTCAATTTCTTTCTGGAGGCTGCCGCCCCTAGAACCCCGCAAAAGTAATTTTATTTTTTTTAAATGACTAAATTTACATTTTGTTACGTAAGCCACTTCGCCAATAAGTGTAAAAATAATTAGATTCTGGGGGCTGAGGCCCTCAGACCCCGGAATAGTGAGTTTAAACAAGTGAGCAGAAAAGTGGACAAGGTGCGATCCTCCATTTTAAAATCCCTGACTACACGCCCCTGTATAATGTACGTTATGGTTATAGAGTGGTGGGTCAAAGTGGGTCGCGGGTCGGGTTTTACGGCGCGGGTTGGGTCGCGGGTTACCCACGAGTGTCCAGCCGCGGGTTGGGTTGGGTCGCGGGTCGAAAATTTCGACCCGCGTCCACCCCTGCTCAGAAAGCACTAACTCGTTGTCGTTGTTGTAGGCAGGGGTAGACGCGGGTCGTAGATACCCGCGGGTACCCGCGGGTTGGGTTGGGTTGGGTCGGAAAATTTGAGCCGTGGGTCGACCCGCGGGTACCCACTTCAAGCTGCGCAGATCAAAAAAAATTTTCCGACCCGCGTGAACTGGAACCTGAAGAAATTGTCGACAGGGGTCCCCCCTTGGTTTTTATAGTCCCGCCAAAAAAATTTCTGATACGTCTCCAATTGACAAAATTTGGCCTAAAAATTAATATATTCTAAAAAATTTTTCCTGGGGGCTGCCGCCTCCAGACCCCTGCAAACTATATGGCCCACCATTCCTTGTTGTTAACTTTCATGAAAGCTTATCTTAATATGTCTGATATGAATTTCCCATCTTTTGTTTGTAATTTACCTGTCGGAAAAATTTTTTGATTACGTCTCCAGTTGACCAAATTTGTCCAAAAAAATGGAAAAAATCCATTTTTTTCTGGCGGCTGCCGCCCCTAGACCCCCGCATTTTTATTTATTTTTTTTTAGTTTATTTACTTTAAACGACCAAATTTACATTTTGTCATGTAATCCACTTCGCCAATAAGTGTAAAAATAATTGGATTCTGGGGGCTGAGCTCAGACCCCGCAATAGTGAGCTTAAATAAGTCAGCAAGGGCAAGGTACGACTCCCCTTTTCAAAATCCTGGCTACACGCCCCTGTATAATGTACGTTATAGTTATAGAGTGGTGGGTCAAAGTGGGTCGCGGGTCGGGTTTTACGGCGCGGGTTGGGTCGCGGGTTACCCACGAGTGTCGAGCCGTGGGTTGGGTTGGGTCGCGGGTCAAAAATTTCGACCCGCGTCCACCCCTGGTTGTAGGGCGTTTGCTTTTCGACGCAAGTCATGTCCGTTTCATTTAGTAAACTGACCTTTACTTTCCTGAACGTTCAACAAGCTTATAAACATTTTTCCGCTGAAGTATTATTATGTTCTAATTGACATAAGGTCGTCATCTCAAAAGTTTTCCACGAGGAACATTTGCTTTTTCGATGACGAACATTTCGCTTGGATAAGTCGTGCCTAGAACTTTTTCCTACTCAGGCAAAACTGCTGCCCTTGGCGAAAGAGCATTTTGATATTAAATGTGGAAAAAAGTGTGCGTCGACGCGTTCTGTGTACTCCACAATCTGGCCAAAACGATATTTTTCTTGCTGGTTTTGCTAATATCATACGTCTCAATTCTCTGGCCGATTGAACTAAAATTTCAGTTTCAGTCACTTGAAAATGACAAAAGTGCGCAACATAAAAAAACAACGTAGTTTATGCATGGCACTTGTCTCAATTTCTAAAATTTAGTCAAACTACGATTTTCGGTTCTATATTTGAAATTTAAAACGATAACAATCATTGTAACTTGTAAAAAAAGTACAGTATTAGGCTGAAGAAGTCTAATTATTAGTCATTTAGCAACTTTTTACAGAAATAAAAGTATAAAAAATATGTCATTGAAAAGCCCAATTATTTAGCTTTCGTTTGACATATTGATCATCCAAATAGGTTCAGTATGTCAAAAGTTATAAAGGATTACGTGCGTTAAGTTACGCGGACTTAAAATCCTCCCAAATACATGTAATTTTAAGTCCGCCGACTTAAGTGGACTTAATTAAGGTGGTAGTAACGTTTTCGACAGTTTTGCAGGAGTAACACTTGACAACTTACGATTAATTTTCAATCAATAATTTATAGTACGCATATTAATTTAGGAAACTACAAATTATTTAATGGATAAATGGTTGCTAAAATAGCTTGAAACAATCATTTTTAATTTTGCACAGTAAATATTTTTCAGCCAGTTACGACAATTTTTCGTAAATTTTATGTTTAGCTAAGCCAAAGTAGTTGCTAGTCAAAACGGTCGTTTATTGAAAAAAGAAAAAATGACACACGGGCATGTCAAAAACCTTCAATGTAGATGCCAAAACTTATCCTTCCGCTTTTCAGTTTTTGAGATTACGTCACATTTATGAAACATTTCTTTTTGAACTAAAGTACATTACACAAAAGTCTTCAAAACTTGACAACTACTAGAAGGATTAAGTTCAAAATTTGGGATAAATTGGCACATATTATATGTGTCTACTTTATGCTAAAATTTCAAAAATTTTGTTGGCTTAAATTTTGCGATACATCAATTTCATTCACAGAAATCTGTAAAAAAGTACTTCTGTGGACTAAATCTCACGTATCGATGTTGCAATCTTTTCATGCGTTATTTTACATGTTTTTTAGACAATTTCTGATGTGTCAATTTTTTTTATTTGTATTAAATTTAGCCTATTTCGTGAAAAAAATAGATTCAAAAATTCGTATATTTTTCAAAATTCGAAAAAATTCAAAATTGAAGGTCCGTAACTTCTTTTCTGTAGCATATAAATACACCAAACTTAGCATTAACATTTACCCTGTTATTATCTATGTTGGTGTAAAGAATAAAAGTATTTGAAATTACACTGTCAGTTTTACAAGCAAAACATGAAAAATGCAAAAATTCACGAAATTTGACTACTTTAACAGTGTCTGCTGACTAGCTTGTTACAGATTTAGGCTAGATAATGTGCATAAGTGCAGTTTCAGTCAAGTACTTTAACGTGAAAAAGACAGCTATTACGTTCATTGAGTCACTCAACAGTTATAGCACGTTATAAAAACTGTCAAAACGTAACTACCACCTTAGGTCCATTTTAGAAACGTGCAAAAGTTATGTCGGACTTAAATAAGTCCAGCGGCAACTTAAGTCCAGCAGTATTTTTGGAATGCGATCGGACTTAAATTTAAGTCCGCTGACATTTTAGAACTGCGACTGGACTTAATTAAGTCCACTGGCAGCGTTAAGTCCACTTAAGTCAGATTTTGCATTCCAAAATTCCGGACTTAATTCAGTCCAGTTAGGTCAAGTCCAGTTAAGTCCATTTTAGAAAAAGGCCCTTAGTAAGTTTTTGTTTGTTTAGGAATCCTCACTTTCCAGCAAAGAGTCGGACGATTGTGGCAGGCGTGTGAGCAACAGCGAAGAGGTGGGGAGAAGCTGCAGGAGTACAAGTAGTGTACACACACACACACACACACACACACACACACACACACACACACACACACACACACACACACACACACAACAATACTCTTGGTGGTCGATAGGATATCCTGATGGAGAATGGCATTTCATAAATTTGATTGGGAATGTTTTGATGAATTGCAGCTTGCGTGTGAATGATGGAAGGAGCAGGCATGGCTGCAATTAGATGGGCAGTTTCATGGTGTGTAAGATGATGGTTTGTTTTGGTTAGGTTATTTGACAGGCACGTGTGTGTGTGTCTGTGATGTGTGTGTGTGTCTGTGATGTGTGTGTGTGTGTCTAGATCGTGCGCCCGAACGCCCAGTGGCCGGCCAGCACCAGTCGCTCCACGCCCACCACGCCGCTCAGGCTCACCAGGTCAGTTCTGCCCTCCCAACGCACTTACACTCTTGTCAACTATCATCTGACCTGGGCTTTCACACTCGGGTACCTGGCTACCTTGAGCCCACAATCACAGCTAGGGGCAGGAGTTTGGTTGGAGTTGGCATTGCCGAGGCCAAAAATTGCGATTGCATTTGCAGCTGTTCTCTTTACTGTCATAATATGGACAGGGACAGGATACTGTATGAATTTTGGCTCAGTATGGCTTGGCGTGTCTTATTCAATAGTCGTAAGGTGTACAACTGTGAAACCTGTAATGCATTACATGTAAGTCCTTGTGGAAAAAATTCTTGCTGTTAGCAAAATTACGAAAATTTGTTAGCGGGAGAAAACCCAGCGTGAGTATCCATTTTCTCTTTACCAAGAGTACATAATGTTTTTGTTTAATTTTGTGATGTTTCACCAGCATAATATGTCCATTTATTGGATTTTATGCTTCAATTAAATAAACATTCATTCATTCATAATGGGGAGAGTATGACACTCTTCCCATTGGCCAGCTTGGCAGCACGGTAGATGCGTTGCACAATAATGGCCAAAAAGGGTCCTAAATGGGTACAGTGGTGCCCAAACGGGACCCAGGTGCCCCAATGCCAAATGGGACCTCATTTCAAATCCACCAGCCAATCAGATTGCAACAGCTTTTAGCTGCGCCCACAATCAAGCTACCGTAATCATAGATGCACCCCACGTGCAGCAGCATATGCGACGTTGCGGATAATGCTGTTTCTAGAATTTTTTAGTATTTTTCTGCCCCTAAGACTTAAACAAAGTCTATGTAAACTGATGGAACGTAGTTAAAACTATTGTTTTTTTAATAACCGCTGTACAAACTGCTCATTATTCGCCTTTTTTATGCCATTTTTCAAAAATTACTCATTTCAGCTGCGCCTTTGTAATCTTGGTCCTATAATATATCTTTAGGGCAGCAAAATGCTAAAATATAATAAAAACAGCATTATTTACAACGTTAAATATTCTGCTGCACGTGGGATTACGGTGGCTTGATTGTATGCGCAGCTAAAAGCTGCTGCAATCTGATTGGCTGTTAGTTTTGAATGAGGTCCCATTTGGGTAGCTGGGTCCAGTTTGGGTACCAGGTACCCATTTGGGACCGGTTCCCGTTTGGGCCCCTTTTTGGCCGTCATTGTGCAACGCATCTACCGCGCTGCCAAGCTGGGCAAGTGGCATACTCTTCCCATTATGTACTCTTGTCTTTACGTATGTAGTAAATTGTATAGTATGGTGTAACACTTTTGCCAACTGTTTTATGTAAGCAGCCGACCAAGTTTTGTCCTTGTCTCTGACATTGTGTCCTTAACAACAATTAGTATGAACCGGACTTTGTGGTGGTACATTAGCTTTTAGTTAATACAGACTTGTGACTTCAAATTGCAGGGACTGGCTTCTGGGGGCGGCACTGCAGAGGAAAACGATAGAATTCTTAAAAATAGACCTCTACAACAGCCAAGAAATTATGCAGCTGGTCGATGAATGATTGGTTGCATCTGCGATAGGGGTATTTCTTTTGTGTCAGTCACGTGACCAGTGGGTTGTTTGTTTCAGCCAAACGAGCCAGGAGCGCTCCCTGTCCACCCCACCGCCCGTCACCACGCCGCCGCCGGGGGTCCTCTACAATTCCGTCGTCGCAAGTCAGTCTCACCATAGCACACAAAAACAAACAACAATAAAACAAACTTGACCACAACACAAAAAATAAAGCAAAAACAATGGCCCCATTCCGTTGCCGGATTAAACAGACTAGGTTTATTTTAGTCCTACGTTTACGAATGGTCTATCGGATTAAACGGACTGAAATAAGTCAGCAGCTTGATATTGGTATGAACAAGAGTACATAATAGCGTCGCACTCTATATAGAAGAAGAGTGAGACACTTTCCAGCCTGTCTGTGTTCTAGTGTGCAACATGTGACTGGCTAATGAGCGCGTAGATTCTCTGCATAACACACTTTGGTATATAATCGCTGATGCGTTGATAAGCATTAAGACAGGGATAATAGCTTAATATCTCATAATTTATTCATAGTCTGCTTGCAAAAACATTAAAAAACGTTTGCAAATACCGTTAGGGATATTTTGGCAAACTTTCAGCAAAATTGATTGAAAAACTTTTGAGATTTAGACTTTTCTGAATTTCTTAAAAGTTTCTCAATCAATTTTGCTGAAAGTTTGCCAAAAGGTCTTTGCAAACCTTTTTAATAATGTTTTGCAAGCAGACTATAAATGAATAATGAGTTATTAACCATTTATCCCTATCTCGTTCTATGATTGGAGCACGTGCACAGTAGAGTTCCTTCCTTAAGGAAATTTTGCGGGCCGGGCCCGGGCCGGGCCGACCTCTGTGCTCGCGGGCCGGGCCGGGCCGGTGGTGGGCCGGGCCGCGTGCCGGGCTGGGCCGGGCCGCGTGCCGGGCTGGGCCGGTGGTGGGCCGGGCCGCGGGCCTGGCTAAGTTTAAACAAAGCCAAATTTTTCCAAAAAAGCCAAAACCTTCGAAAAACACGACTATAAGCTAATTCAAACACATAAACACTCATATGACAATGTATTTACGCCCCTTGCTGCAAAACTTAGAGAACTGGGGAAAATTTTACTTTTTCTTCAAGTGCCAACAACAAATGCCGATTTTGGGTGGAATTTTTGCTCACAACGGAAACTTCTCCCTTGTTTTACCCTTGATGGGACCCCCGTCTCTCCCCTGGCACCAAATTTTGGAGATGGGTCTCCCCCCATTCCCACTCAACTACATGTTGGGTCATACATGTGTTAACATTACAAATTTAGAAATTTCTTGAAAATTCAATTCAAAAGTACACAGGTAGGCTCAGGGACAAGCCATTTTGTTAGATAGTGTTAGACTATTTATACAATTTTTAGCCTTTTTGACCGCTTTTTGTGCAATTTCGTGAAATTTCCAATTTTATTACTGGTCGGCCCGCGGCCCGCCACCGGCCCGGCCCGGCCCGCGGCCCGGCCCACCACCGGCCCGCCGGGCCGGTGGCGGGCCGCGGGCCGAAAATTTTGGCGGGCCGGGCCGGGCCGACCCCTCAAAAAACCGGGCCCGGCCCGCGGCCCGCGGCTCGCCACCGGCCCGCGAAGGAACTCTAGTGCACAGGCGTCTGGCCAATCAGAGAATAGAAGCTTGCTTCTGATTGGCCAGCCACATGTTGCACAAAATGTCAACGACCAGCGCATCTGCCTTTGCTAGAACACAGGCAGGCTGGAGAGTGTCTCACTCTTCTTCTATATAGAGTGAGACGCTATTATGTACTCTTGGTATGAATGAGCCCATTGCAGAAGTACTGCTGGACTGAGCCAATTTAGCTTGCACGCTTACCATTAGTGTGTATTGTGAAGTCTCTTTGCTCTCACTAAAAACCAACACAAACGTCTGTTGATGTGGTGGTTTTGGATTGGAATGGTGGCACGCCGTGAAGACACGACAAGTCCCAGCTGACCACTTGCCAATCACAAAAGTCACTTAGAAAGACGGCGGCAGCTGGCCAAGTTAGAGCGTCTGGGCGAGTCACGGCCACCAAATCTTGGTCGCCTTCAAAAACAATTTTCATCTCCGGGAAGGAACAATACCAACCCTATGATTTGTGTGTAATCCTAGCATGATCGCTATGACAGACTTTAACGTTTCTTTGTACTGCGAAACATTAGTGGAACAGGTTTGGACAATCTTGAAGCATTAGTCAGTGTGATAAACGCTAATGCATCAAATCGAGTCCAGTGCAAGTGCAGTTCAGCGTTTGTTAACCTTATATTAATTAGCAATTCAATGAAACTAAAAGTTTTAGCAAACGCTCAGAAGGTTGATTTAGCCAACGGTAACTTTGCAATAGAAACTTTGATTGCATGCTGAGACTTTGGTTCACGAATAACCACCAGCAATGATCGCACCAAGTCCAGTGCAACGCCCAGGACTGTAATTATTTAGCTGGCTGCTTGCTGTAACCCATGAGCCCGTTTTCCTTCCATTCCGTCTGTCTCCATTCCTTAGCAACACTGATCTCAGCGTGAAATGCATGCCGTTTCAGTTACCAAACATCAGGGTAGGCAAGTCTCGGGTTCGGAACCGAGACCGAGACCGAGACCAGGCAACCGAGACCACCCAAACGAGACCTACGAGACCGAGACCAGCCTTTGGGGGACCTATTTTAAAACTTCCAGTTTAAAAAGTTTGATACTTTGAAATGTGGAAAATTAGCGATTAAGTTTGAAAAAGTGACCATTAGGTTGTATGACATGCGAGAAACTTACATAGTAACGACCAGATGCAAGAGAGTAATTGACAACCGAAGAGGATCATATTTCCGCTATTTTCTGACAACTTTTGGTCATTTTTTAAGTTTCGCACACTTCTGAGCGTACCACAAGGCGGTTTGTAGTGCTGTAGTGCATATGTATATATATAGATTGGCACTTTGGCAGGCGGAGGCTAAGGTTTGATGCCCGAACCACCCCAATACCCCACAGGCTAGCAGAAAATTTTTTGATTGTGACTAGGTCTCTTCAGATCCTTATTGTTTTGACATGCATTAAAAGGTTGGGGCTTTGAGAAACTTCAATTAAACGGTTTATCTTAAATTGCCATTCTTAGTAAAGTTGCAGAAGCCAGCAAATTTTTAATTACAAATCAACTACAAACTTAGCACTATTAGGTTAATGATGGTCAATATTTTAACTATTTCACATATGCGTGAAAGGTTCCACATACAATTGCAACATCGCTAAGTCAGACAACCCATTCTAGCTCAAAGTCAAATTTTATCTAGAAACTCTAGCTTAATAAAAATAGACGGTGTTATAATACAAAGTTTAAACTTGAATTGCCCGTGAACTGATATTCCCTTTCTGTAGCAGACAGTTTTCAACCTTTTCATGCTTGGAATTTTATGTTAAACTTTAATTTTGAAAAAAATATTTTAAAAATTTTGAAAACTTTAAGTGTCATTTGAAATACCGAGACCACCCTATGGCAGGTCTCGGGTTTCCTACCGAGACCGAGACCGAGACCGAGACCAGCCTAGTCTCGGGTTTTTTTACGAGACCGAGACCGAGACCGAGACTGCCAACCCTGCGAAACATATTGTAAGATGTTTAAATTTAGCAAATTTTGTGTGCCTCATAAAAGTAACTAAAGTTGCGATAACCCCTCGTTTGCAAACATTTATGTTTCAGATTACCCAATATGTTATTCAGTGTGTGGTTATAATATGAAATTTGTATAATCTAGTCGAAAATCCAACCAGTTTGAAGTCATCGTTAGTTGCAAGTATTTATTGCATTTTTAAAGTTATTAATCTTAAACAAGACATGGGGCTAATGAATGGTTTTGACGTAGTTATTCTTCTGTCTGGATAAAGCAAACATGATGCATTTGTGTCCACACATTCTGTGTGACATCTTTTCAAGCTGCCCCGCAACTTTTCCACATAAGCCTTAGCGCAAAGCCATACGCAGTTATAGCGCAAGTGTGACGACATCAGATATTAATGTATCGCAACTGTTTTTCATGTAACTGGTCCCCGGACCCCAGATACTAGGGTTGTGTGGTAGTGGTAGTCAGTAACTATCTAATACCATTCCAAATTCTGTTAGATTTCAACTAGATTGGGCTAGGACTTGGAACTAAAATAGTGCCTCGACTGTCACGGCCACGGGTCACATCTTCTCCGGGATCGACACCGGGCCCGCCGAGCTCCTAACAGTAACTAAATAGTCTATTGAATTCGGAACTGATTTAGTGAGCAGAGCTTTGATGGATTTTTATTTTGAACACTATAAATATTTACCTGTAACTGTAAACCATTCAGTGTCAAAATAACTGCTTCAGGTTCAGACGTGCACAATGTCTGCAGATTGCTGTTTGCTGTTGTGACAGTGATCTTTGTAACCTTGTGCCTGATTATCTTTACTTTCGCCGCTTCTTTTTCATAACTCTTTATTTTGACAGTTTGTGAAAAAGTTATAGCCTAAGGTACATGCAAGCTCAGTCTTTATCCACTAAAGTATTTGTAAACCTAACTGGAATGTTTTCAGCAGTTTTACCAAGAGTACATAATAGTGTCTCACACTCACTATATTTAGAAGAAGAGTGAGACACTCTCACTTCTGCCTGTGTTATAACGCAGGCAGATGCGCTCGTCAGTCGTCATTTCCAGGCCACATGTTGCCGTTTTGTGTAACATGTGGCTGGCCAATCAGCGCGTAGATTCTCTGCTAAACACACTAGTATATATAATCGCTGATGCGTTGATAAGCATTAAGATAAGGATAAAAGGTTAACTCATTATTTATTCATAGTCTGCTTGCAAAAACTTTAAAAAAGGTTTGCAAATGCCTTTGGGGATATTTTGGGAAACTTTAAGCGAAATTGATTGAGAAACTTTTGAGATATAAACTTTTCTCAATTTCTTAAAAGTTTCTCAATTAATTTCGCTGAAAGTTTGCCAAAATATCCCCAAGGGTATTTGCAATCCCTTTTTGCAAGCAGACTATGAATAAATAATGAGTTATTAACCTTTTCATCTCTATGGCATGCCTCAGCGAAACTAAAATTCCAGGAAACGGCTGTCTAAATATTTCTTGGCAGAACGCTGAACTAACCATGCCACCGTCGAGCTATGATGTGTATTATTCTGGTCCTAACGACGGATCTGGCTTGCATGGTGTCGCTATTGCTGTCTCAAGTTCTATAACATCAGCTGTGACTCAATTTCGTGCCTGTAGTCCAAGACTGACATACCTAAGACTCAATTCAAACCCGATCAACATCTCTGTCATTGCTGCGTATGCCACCACCGAGGTAACGGGTGACGCAACGAAAAGACCTGTTTTATGATGAGCTCGCCACTCTGCTACAAACAGTGCCAAGACAAGACCTTCTGCTGATCGGTGGTGATTTTAACGCGCACCTTGGTGGTCCTCTGGATACATCTGAGAAACCACTGATTGGACGTTACGCGCTAGGCACTCGAAATGATAATGGAGACCGCCTAACCGGAATGCTTACACAATTCAACCTGGTAGCATCCAATACCACATTCAAGCACAAGAAGTGTCATTTGACAACTTGGCATTCAAATGATGGTACAACTGAGTCTCAGATCGACTATGTACTTACTCGACGTCGATGGAGAACGAGTATATTGGACTGTAGAGCCTACTGGGGCACATGCCATTCAACCGACCATGGGCTCGTAAGAGCTCGAGTGAGGCTGAGATTCAAGGTTGCTAAAAAGCCTCTACACAAGCGATTAGATACAGAAAGACTCCGAAACCTGTCGGTGCGACAAAATTACCAAGCCACAATTGCTGCTAGCCTTGATTCAGCTTCTACACCTGACGTTAACTCTCTCTGGAGCCTTCTAAAAAATACACTGTTGGATGCCGCTAACACCTGCATTGGGACTATTCGCAGACGCCGAACGCCATGGATATTAGAGAATACTATACTAGCTGTAGAGAGCTTGCGTCTTCGGCGGCCATCTCTATCCAGAGAACGATTAGCACAAGAAAGGCTTAATATTAAGGCTTTGCTATCACAAGATCGAAACGCCTACTGGTACAAACGTGCAGAGCAAATGAACCGTGCTATGCAAGTGGGTGACTCCCGAAAACTGTATCAAATGCTGAAAGAAGACAGTGGTAAAAGTATGCGTGTATGTAGCCAGCTGAAACATGCCAACAATTGCTACATTGACGAGCTGCCTGACAAGCTGCAAGAATGGAAATGCCACTTTCAAGATCTACTGAATCCTAATATAGTCGGTCAAGTGCAAGAAATAGATCTGGATTCTACGGCTACTACAACATTTGCTGTGAGCCGCCGACGCTTAGTGAAATTAGCAAGGCGGTCTCAGCACTGAAGCCACATAAAGCCGCAAGCGAGGATGGTATTTTAGCAGAGCTGTTTCTATACGGTGGCGATAGTGTTCTCAGCACTCTACATCAGCTTCTTGGAAAAATATGGAGAAGCGAAAAAATACCAGCCGGCTGGGAAACTAACATACTAATACCTCTTTTCAAGAAAGGCGATCCAGCGGTATGTTCTAATTATCGTGGCATCACACTTCTAAATGTCGCCTACAAACTGACTGAAGCTATCATCCTGGAACGGCTTCGCCCGTAACGGGAAAGAGTTGGCTATAGGGAGAACCAGGCTGGTTTCCGTCCGGGCCGAGGCTGCATCGACCAGATATTCGCGCTGCGACAGATCCTGGAAACATCATATGAATATAGACAGCCCGTGTACATTGCCTTCGTTGATTTCCGAGCTGCATTTGATAGTATATGTCGACAGCAATTGTGGAAAATTCTAGGCAGCGAAGGTGTTCCTGACAAATTGATAACAATAATGCAGCTGCTCTATCGCAACACCAAGTCTAAAGTCCGTGTTTATGGCGAAGAAACACTCCAATTTGACATCTCTTACGGGGTTCGCCAAGGATCAGTATTAGCGCCCACGCTGATCAACTTCTGCATCGACTGGGTGCTGTGTGAGGCGTTGGCTGACGACAACTTTGGTATAACAGTTAAGCTATCTGTCAAAGTGACTGACCTAACTTGAGCTGATGATGTTGCCATCATAGCAAAAAACACGACAACGTTACAAACCATGCTCGATCGTGTGGTGATGTACTCAGGCAAAGTTGGTTTGCATATTAACGCCAGTAAGACCAAGGTTCTTGGTCCTAGTTGGCTCCCGCAGCCTATAATATCTGTTAACGGCTCTGTTCTCGAAGTGTCTCACTCTTTCTGTTACCTTGGCAGTATTATCGCATCTGATGGATCTGCAAGTGGTGAAATAAAAAGTCGTATTGTCAAGGCACAGAATGCATTCTCAGCTCTGACACGACCTCTTTGGAGCAAACGTGCAGTCAGCTTATCCATCAAGTCTAAGTATACGATGCCGCAGTGCGGAGTGTGCTTCTGTACGGATGCGAAACTTGGCCTCTAAAAGCCGCTGACCACACACTTATAAATGCCTTCAAACACCGCTGTTGGCGCCGTATCTTACGGATCTTACCTTTAGATCGAATTACCAATGAGGTCGTCAGAAACAGATTCGACCACAACACCACTCTTGAAACGATTTTAAGAGAACGCAGGCTAACTTGGCTCGGGCATGTTCTGCGTATGAATGACAGCCGGCTCCCTAAACTTGCTCTTTTCATGCTACCCGATCAAATCTGGCGTAGACCTCGCGGGCGTCCTCCTAAATCGTGGAAACGTACAGTTCTGCAGGATCTCCATCCTTTCCATGGAAACCTCCTGTATGGCAGAACATGGGAGTCGGAATGGTTAACCATTTGCTCGGACATTGCTGTTAACCGTCAGCAATGGCGTGGACTTGTGCGTGATATGAACCATCCTGCTGGCTAGAAGTGAAAGCATCTGATGCCATACTTAAGCAAGCAAGTATTAACCTTTTATTCATATCTTAATGCTTATCAACGCATCAGCGATTATATACTAAAGTGTGTTTCGCAGAGAATCTACGCGCTGATTGGCCAGCCACATGTTGCACAAAACGGCAACATGTGGCCTAGAAATGACGTGCGCATCTGCCTGCGCTATAACACAGGCAGAAAACAGTCTCGGTGTCTCAGTCTTCTTCGAAATAAAATGATACACTATTATGTACTCTTGGTTTTACTTAGCTAATTACCGCTTTGGTTAGCACTCTACTCAGCTAGTGTATAAATTGTAGGTCTGCTGTTGGTGAACTGTTATAACCGTGCATGTGACAGTACTATGGCAAATATGAAGTTTTGAATTGACTACTGGTTGTTTATTGAATATTTCAGGCGGGCGTTCAGCGTCTGCGTCGGTGGGCTCGAAGCCTTCAGCAAGTAAGCCTCGTCTCGCTCTCATTCCTCAATTGGACCCAGTGGATTCACATTTGTGTGCTGCAAGGCCCTGTTCAGAAATTGGGTTCAATTAGATTTGAATTAGTTGAATTATCTTAAACAACTACACACTGAATCAGGGTAACGTCTTTAATCCCCACACAGCTATCCACAGCACAGCTCGCAGATGATTGCATATTATAAACGTGCAGCTGTTAATAAAGATGATGCATTTATGTCGAGTTATTATAGGTACTTCAGGGCCCGATTTATCTAAGCAAAATGTACGTCGTTGAAAATTTTGGGTTGATCGAAACATTTTCAAAGACCATTGTAGCACAGAATTATAGGACAAATTCAATCGATAGGACGATAATGGAGGACCTAAACTTACGAAAACTAAAGTTTGACAAATAAAATAGTTGCACCACTTGATATTCGTAAAATGAAACATGTGATTTCGCCGCGGAAAGAATAGATTTTGACTATCAAGAGTACAGCAAGTAGACGCAGTATTTATGCCACTAAAATAAGTAAGTGGTGCATTTTTTGTCTGACTTTACAGATTTTTTTGGCAAAATTCTATAATTAGCAATTGTTCGGCTTGTTATTCAGTTTTGGAGCATTTTACAGTTATATCAAGAGCAAACGTGAGTTTCTGTGCCTAGCTAACCATTTCGCCAAACGGTTTTTCGCAATCAACACAGGTGTCAGGTCTGAATATACTTGGTTCGTGCTTGTCCTTTATAAGGCAGGGATATTATCCGTTTTGACGAATTGACGATGGTCTGTGTTGTAGCTTCGGAGGAGTTGTCTTTGAGCGCTGGCGGGGGCGTGGGCGCGGAGCAGTCGGGGGGCAGCAGCACGAGCAGCATGGCGCACCCGGTGGCCACAGGAGGGGCGAGACAGCGCGCGGCCAGCCCCCTCATCCGCGCCCCCAGCCCCCCCCTCGCCCCCAGACTCAGGCCCCAGAGCAGTCCCGGAGACCACGCAGCCCTCGCTCAGGCCCCCCAGGCCACCCAGCCAGTCCAGCCCCCCACCTCCGTCGCTGCGCCGCTCCCCATGGCCAATGGACCAACAACCAATAATATGGAGGTATGCTCCATCCACGTGACAACCCACATTATCCAATCCACATGAGTTAACAGTCTACTCAAATTTATTCCATACGGTGCATGTCTACAATATAGTTTTGGAAACTTTGCAGATATAATGTTAACTACATAATATGGGTCGACTTTTTGGAAGGTTTTGCAGTTTGATTAGCAGATAGGTTTAATAAGTATCCATCATAAATTACACATCAAGCTGTCCCAATAGGTTTACGATTACCTCTGGCCAATGTACTTAGAAATTATAACTTAATTAATGCTATCATAGTTGTATCCATATAGTGGTGCGGCAAAAGAAAACCTCATTTTGAAGTTTTCTGTCCGTCCTATAGTCCACAATCCACATAAATCGGATCTAGTAAATGCTCGTGCATTTTATAACGGCCATCTTTGGCTAATTATCGCCAAACAAAATAGGGTTTTGTTTTCCTGGGGCCTTTCCTCTACCGGATTAAAGTGTTAATTTTAATCGGGCTAAACGGTTTAAAAAATCATCTTAAAAATGCCATTCCAAAACCTCTGGATTAAACGGACTTAACTTTTAGCGCGCTGCTTTTTAATCGGACTAAATGCACTTGACTATGCACGCTTATGTTAAGCGTGCATGTTAAATCCGTTTAGTCCAGTGGTAGTTTTGGAATGCGGTCAGACTAAAATTAAGCGGCTCACTTATTTTAACTCGTTTAGTCCGTTTAACCCGATTTGCCATTTCTAAACCTCGACTAAAATAAGTCCAGTCCGTTTAATCCAGTAAAGGAATAAAGTCCCTGGATAAACTTTAGCTTGCCAGTGGTCAACCCAAAAGATTTTAAAGCCTTAAATGTGTATGAAAAGGTTGCTGTTATAGAACAATTAATTTAGCTGGACGTTGTGATGTCCCCTGGCCCGTCCCCGTGCTTAAAGCAATGAGATTTTCTAGGACTCTGTCTTATCGCTGAAGTACATCGCCGAGCAAGCCCTGCCAGCCTCCAGGGTCGACCAACTGGTCTCTGGTACGTGCACACCAGCAAGGGAAATAAGCCGTTGCCATGGAAATGTTTGGCGAGATTCACTGCTTTGGCAATGGGTATAGATTGGCTAAAATTTGTCAGTGATGGGGGGGGTGGTGTTCTATCAGGAGTAAAAGTTTATTGCTTCGATTAATTTACAATTAGAAATAACATGAAATATATAAATTGGAAACCTGTTAACTATAATTGGTTGAATGCCTGCTAACATAGCTTGAAATACCCATTTTTAGTTTCCGCAGTTAATACTTTTAAGCCAGTTACGCCAATTTTTCGTGAACTTTAGTTTTTCGCCAAATCAATGTATGTAGTAGTCAAAACAGCTGCTTATTGAAAAAAACAAGCACTTCTTTCGAGTGATTACCAAACAAGAAAAAACCGAAAATTTTCAAAATCGCAAAAAAAGTTCAAAAAAAAGTGAAAAAGTGCGAAACGCCGAAACATGATGTTGTTGCAAAGAATAAGAATATTTGGTAACAAACTGAAAATTTTACAAGCTAACCATGAAGAATGCCAATAATAATGAGCGTAAAGAATACATGTAACATAACTGGGGGGGGGGGGGGCTCTCAGGCAACATTTTTCTGATAAGTATGGCGGTCACTATAGACTAGCTTGTCCGTTGCCATGACACCGCTGAAACTCCCGCCTGTTTTCAGCTGCTCGAGCTTTATTCAGCTGCTGAGTAGGTAGAAAAAAAGCTCAATACAAGCACGGCCTTACATGTATGGCATAAAGCAACTACGAATAAAGTTCTTTTTGTGCAAAAGACCGCTACTAAATTTATGAAGTCTGCCAAAAGTTGCAACAAACTATAAAAAGTGTGGTTAAGGAGTGGGATGGTACGACGGTACGAGTGTGTTTGTGTTTAGGCGTGGGCCTGACGTGCAGCGTGTTGGCGGGCACGAGTGCGAGTGTGTTTAGGCGTGGGCCTGACGTGCAGCGTGTTGGCGGGAACGAGGGCGAGTGTGTTTAGGCGTGGGCCTGACGTGCAGCGTGTTGGCGTGCACGAGGGCGAGTGTGTTTGTATTTAGGCGTGGGCTTGACGTGCAGCGTTTTGGCGGGCACGAGGGCGAGTGTGTTTGTGTTTAGGCGTGGGCCTGACGTGCAGCGTTTTGGCGGGCACGAGGGCGAGTGTGTTTGTGTTTAGGCGTGGGCCTGACGTGCAGCGTGTTGGCGGGCAAGAGGGCGAGTGTGTTTGTGTTTAGGCGTGGGCTTGACGTGCTGCGTGTTGGCGGGTACGAGGGCGACTGTGTTTGTGTTTAAGCGTGGGCCTGACGTTCAGCGTGTTGGCGGGCACGAGGGCGAGTGTGTTTGTGTTTAAGCGTGGGCCTGACGTGCAGCGTGTTGGCGGGCACGAGGGCGAGTGTGTTTGTGTTTAAGCGTGGGCCTGACGTTCAGCATGTTGGCGGGCACGAGGGCGAGTGTGTTTGTGTTTAGGCGTGGGCCTGACGTGCAGCGTGTTGGCGGGCACGAGGGCGAGTGTGTTTGTGTTTAGGCGTGGGCCTGACGTGCAGCGTGTTGGCGGGCACGAGGGCGAGTGTGTTTGTGTTTAGGCGTGGGCCTGACGTGCAGCGTGTTGGCGGGCACGAGGGCGAGTGTGTTTGTGTTTAGGCGTGGGCCTGACGTGCAGCGTGTTGGCGGGCACGAGGGCGAGTGTGTTAGGCGTGGGCCTGACGTGCAGCGTGTTGGCTGGCACGAGGGCTAGTGTGTTAGGCGTGGGCCTGACGTGCAGCGTGTTGGCTGGCACGAGGGCGAGTGTGTTTGTGTTTAGGCGTGGGCCTGACGTGCAGCGTGTTGGCGGGCAGGACGATGAGTGTGTTTAGGCGTGGGCCTGACGTGCAGCGTGTTGGCGGGCACGAGGGCGAGTGTGTTTGTGTTTAGGCGTGGGCCTGACGTGCAGCGTGTTGGCGGGCACGAGGGCGAGTGTGTTTGTGTTTAGGCGTGGGCCTGACGTGCAGCGTGTTGGCGGGCACGAAGGCGAGTGTGTTTAGGCGTGGGCCTGACGTGCAGCGTGTTGGCGGGCACGAGGGCGAGTGTGTTTAGGCGTGGGCCTGACGTGCAGCGTGTTGGCGGGCACGAGGGCGAGTGTGTTTGTGTTTAGGCGTGGGCCTGATGTGCAGCGTGTTGGCGGGCACGAGGGCGAGTGTGTTTAGGCGTGGGCCTGACGTGCAGCGTGTTGGCGAGCACGAGGGCGAGTGTGTTTGTGTTTATGCGTGGACCTGACGTGCAGCGTGTTGGCGGGCACGAGGGCGAGTGTGTTTGTGTTTAGGCGTGGGCCTGACGTGCAGCGTGTTGGCGGGCACGACGGTGAGTCTGGCCGGCTCGACAGTGAGCTCGATGGCTTCGATGGTCGGGGGTGTGACCGGGTCGTCCGCAACGGCTGCTGCTTTCCTCCAGGCACCCTTCTCCGCCAGCCAAGCCCAACTCACCCAGCCCCCCGAGCCCGTGCAGATTCCGCCATTGTTGGGTGCGTTCGAAATCTTTAAATTAAGGATCGTTTGAAAATTTGTGTACGTGTATATCCTCAGTGTCTAAATGTTTACTTTTTAGTAGACGATTTTATGACTTTTAGTTACTTTGGTGGGTAAAGGCTGACTAAAGTGTTTCAAGTACTTCGCATATACATACCTGATACTAGTTTTCTTGTAAACTTTGATAGGAAATGATAAACGGAAGTGATACCTCTGACAGAAGCCAGAGCGCAGCTGTTCGAGGGTTGTATGAGTTATGTTGCGCTGAGTGGTTGAGAGTACCCGCCGAGGACACGGTTAAGCGTGAGTCCTGCTATCTTCAGTGACTGCGAATCTATTTAGAGTCTACAGAAGCGTCTTATAGACTACATTATTGTAAACCTCGTCATCAATTACAATAAGTTAGATGGTCGTGATTTCTAGTGTAGAAACAAGACGTGAGTGTGTAGCATATGTTTTTTTTGTGGCCGAGGTTCGATAGTCGACTCACTGTAGCGGGTTGTGCTTCTTAAAGATACTATGCACCCAGGAACTATCGGTGACCAGTAGGACTTTCTATAATTTCTTTCCCCAAAATAAGCCTTAGGCTTTTAGAATATCGGTGCGCTGACGACAGACAGAGTCCGTTGTCTTGCTTCGAACCAGGCTGCGTACTTCGAAAAGACGACAGGTTTTGATTTAGAGAGACACAGATAGGATTGACCAGAGGCCAGAATTGTGTAGTCGTCTGCATGCGTGACCAGGTTTATGCTGGGTGACGGTGATGGAATGCTGGCCTCGTAGGTGTTACACTGAGAAAGCCTCCACCTGGTCGGTCCCCTTGGCCAGGGGCAACACCCCCCACCCCCCAATCGGCACCCGAGCACACCACCCCCCCCACCCGTAACTTATGTTCACCTTCATCAGTTGGCGGCAGGTTTCTGCGGCTTCCACCACCGTTTACCCTCCCACCGTTCCTTTGCGGCAGGTTTCTGCGGCTTCCACCACCTTTTGACCTCCCGCCGTTCCTTTATCAGTTGGCGGCAGGTTTCTGCGGCCCCCACCACCGTTTTCCCTCCCACCGTTTCTTTATCAGTTGGCGCCAGGTTTCTGCTTCTTCCACCGCCGTTTGCCTTCCCACCGTTCCCTTATCAGTTGGCGGCAGGTTTCTGCGGCTTCCACCACCGTTTGCCTCCCGCCGTTCCTTTGTCAGTTGGCGGCCGGTTTCTGCGGATTCCACCATCGTTTGCCCTCCCACCGTTCCTTTCTCAGTTGGCGGCAGGTTTCTGCGGCTTCCACCACCGCTTGCCTCCCGCCGTTCCTTTATCAGTTGGCGGCCGGTTTCTGCGGCTTCCACCACCGTTTGTCCTCCCGCCGTTCCTTTATCAGTTGGCGGCAGGTTTCTGCGGCTTCCACCACTGTTTGCCCTCCCACCGTTCCTTTATCAGTTGGCGGCAGGTTTCTGCGGCTTCCACCACCGTTAGCCCTCCCAACGTTCCTTTATCTGTTGGCGGTACTTACTTGACTTAGACACCAAAAAACAGTATCCTGTTCACGGTGGCCCTGGACCAGTTCCTATCGATCCCACAATTTGCCGCCACTGTGTTCGGTCTTCAGCTAGGTCTAAGATGGTCTGATGCCACTTATACCGGGCATGCATATAGGGTCTGTAGGTTTCTCTGATATCGTCATGGACGCAATCGTCCCATGACCGCCGTTGCCCACCCCTTCGTAGTTTCCATTTTCGCGGAATTGGAGTAAAATAAGATGCCTGTGGAAGACGGCTGGGAGCCATTCTAGCAATATGACCTAGCCAACGAAGTCGGCGCTGCTGGATACGAGAAGAGAGCGTTGATTTGATGTTAGCTCTATTTAGTAGGCTGTTATATGAAACGTGTTCCTCAAGCCTGATCCGGAAGATTCGACGCAAACACTGATATTCAAAGGATTGCAACGACCGGATGTCAGATTTTCGCAATGGAAGTAATTCAACTCCGTATAGCAGCACTGACATTACCATAGCATCGAAAACTCGGATTTTTGTTCTCAGTGACACTGTTCGCCGTCGCCATAGTGGACGCCATAGTTGTTTGAAGGCATTTGTGGCTTTCCCGACTCTAATGCAGACTTCCGCGGTAGCATCTGAATTTGCAGTCACCATACTACCCAGATACTGGAAAGAGTCTACTGTGTCCAGTGGTTCACTGTTCAAGGCCACATTTTCATCATCAGAGTGAGTGTCAGAGTCTATGACTTTGCATTTATTGATGTTGAGATGTAGTCCCATCGTGTTGGCGTTAGCGGACACTCGATCTATATGCTCGTTAAGCTTAGGGATAGAGTCACTGAGGAGAGCAATATCATCGGCATATTCTAGGTCGGATAGCAGCAAACCATCACCAATTACAATTCCGGAGTTAGGGATGATGGACTGAGACATAATCCAGTCAACCGCACGCAGAAACAAGATCGGGGAAAGAATGTCGCCCTGACGAACCCCAGAACGCACTTGAAACGGCTGACTGAGTACGCCATTGACCTTTACCCGAGAAACAGAGTCTTCATACATCTGCTTGATAAGGGAAATAAAAAGTGATGGTATACCGGCAATTCTAAGAAGAGCCCACAAGCTATCTCGGTGAACGCTGTCAAACGCTGCTTTGAAATCAAGAAAGGCGACAATAGTGCGTTTGTTGTAGCGGAATCGTCTTTCAAGAGCCTGGCGCAGGATAAAAATTTGGTCGATTGTTCCACGACCTGGGCGAAAGCCGGCTTGCGTTTCACTGGTATTAACATCCAAAAGTGTTATTATTCGACCAAGGATTATCAGGGAGAATATCTTCCCGGGTACAGGAAGCAACGATATACCCCTATAATTAGCGCAGTTTTTGAGATCTCCTTTCTTGTGTACTGGTACAATGTGTGACTCCTGCCATGATCTAGGGCATCTGCCAGCTGTCCAAATTTTGCCCCCCAGTTTTACAAGGATCAGCACAATTACAGCTCTGCTCGCTTTGAAAAGTTCAGCGGGTAGGCCGGGAGATGTGTACCGTTTCAGTCTGTTTATGGCTCGACTAATTTCGTCGGCTGTCGGAGGATCGGCACAAATGCGTTCGTTTTCAGCTGATTCAGCAGCGAGTTGAAAAAGATCTGGGTCACTGGAGACAGGCGGTGGGGGATTTAGCAAGTCAGAGAAATGATCCTTCCATCTTTGTAAATTTGCAGCTGGTGCTGTTATAACCGAACCATTACTGTCCTTAACAGTGCTTATAACATTCTGTGCTTTTCCACATGCCGAACGAAGATGGTCTACAGTGCCTTCGAGTCCCCACGACGAGCGGCTGCTTCCATAGCCGTAGCTCTGCCCTTCCAAAGCGCTTCATTGTCTCGGTGAATGCTTAGTCGTAGCTTCCGCCTCAGGCTTTTGCGCGATGTGTCTGATGAAGCTGCACGGTGTTGCTGCGCAAGCGCAATAGACTCAGCACTCAAATAGCGCCGTGTGTTGTGTCTAGGATGTCCCAGTACTTCCGCCGCAGTGTCAAACATGACGCTTCGTATTGAGTTCCAGGCGTCGTCTACATCATCCGGAAGTTCGGACAACACACTGAATTTGTTAGAAACTGCTAGTGAAAACTTTTCAGTGGTGGCTTCAAGACTAATTTTAGGAAGCCGTCGGAAGCGGGGGGCACGTTTGAATTTCAGCTTGAATCTGGACACGATCATTTCATGATCTGAAGGGAGTGCTGTACCGCGTCGAACTCTAACATCAATTACGGATGTGCACCAGCGACGTCGCGTCAACACATAGTCCAATACCTTGCTGCACGTGCCGGTGTTGCTGTTCCATGTTATGCTATGGCAGTCTTTATGCTTGAAGTGGGTATTCATTACACGGATGTCAGTGGACACAGCGAACGATAGAAGACGAATTCCATTGTCATTGACGACTCCATGTCCAAATGGGCCCATAGCTGCCTCCCAACCTGTTCGCACACATCCTACTTCCGCATTAAAGTCTCCGCCAATAATTAGGAAATCAGACTTAGGGATGGATGAGACGAGTTGTGTCAAGTTGTTATAGCACTCGTTTTTGGCATCATTGTCAGCCATTTCAGTTGGTGCATAGCAGGCAATAATAGTCATATATCCATAGTTATGACGTAGTCAAACAGACATCAGGCGGTCAGAGACTAGGTCGTAGCTTACCAGGCATTGTTGGGCGCTGGAGCTTAAGACTATCGCTACCCCTCTAACTGAGTTTCATGTCCACTGAAATAGATATGATACGGTAGGTCGGTTGTTGATGGTGAAATATGACCTCTCCCAACAATACGAGCTTCAGATAGGCACGCTATGTCAATGCAGTGTTGCCTCAGGTCCCCGAAAAGCAGCTCTTGTCGTGTTAGCTCTCTGGCGGATAGCACATTCCTCACAGCCAGCCGCATTTCTGTTTTAGGACTCAACAGATTGTCAACAAATAATTTTGACTGGATTGATTTCGTTAGTGATATATCCGATGTTGTAAATCCATCAAAATTGTCCTCCACATTCACATTGAGTAAATATTCTATACGTCATGACTCTCAGGGTAAGAAATCAAACGCTAAATAGCCAGAGCCCTGGAATGGATTAGATAGCGCGTAGTAAAACCAGTTTCGCTAGAGACTAGCCAACATCTCGCTAGCCATGCATCCTTTTGGCGCGGACCGTAGGATTGAGGGTTGGCAGGCAAATTAGGAATCACACAAAAAACTGTATCCAAAGATACCCGGCTAATACAGACGCGCGTCGCCGGCACACATCCGGGAGTGATTAGCTAACCCGAGGCAAGTGCAATACGGATTACGCAGGTTCACGTCTGAGGCCTGCCAAGGCCTCAGCGGACTTTAAGGGGGCTTAAAAAGCCCGGACCAGAGAGTCCCGTGCACGTTCACCCCTTCAAACCCAAAGCCGCGGTAGGTTTCTGCGGCTTCCACCACCGTTTGCCGTCCCGCCGTTCCTTTATCAGTTGGCGGCAGGTTTCTGCGGCTTCCACCACCGTTTGCCCTCCCGCCGTTCGTTTATCAGTTGGCGGCAAGTTTCTGCGGCTTCCACCACCGTTTGCCTCCCGCCATTCCGCCTCCCGCCATTCCTTTATCAGTTGGCGGCAGGTTTCTGCGGCTTCCACCACCGTTTGCCCTCCCACCGTTCCTTTATCAGTTGGCGGCAGGTTTCTGCGGCTCCACCACCGTTTGCCCTCCCACCGTTCCTTTATCAGTTGGCGGTAGGTTTCTGCGGCTTCCACCACCGTTTGCCTCCCGCCGTTCCTTTATCAGTTGGCGGCCGGTTTCTGCGGCTTCCATCACCGTTTGCCCTCCCACCGTTCCTTTATCAGTTAAAAAGGTAAATTTAAAGGTAAAAAGGTTTACTTCCAAAATAACAGATTGCGGACATCGACGAAAGAAAAAGAAAGAAAACAAAGGATACAAAACTGGAAATAATGAATAAACACAAAACAAAAGCAAATAAACACTTGCATACAAGCAAATAAACACTTGCATAAATTTTATCATCAGAATTTGTACAACCTTAAAAATCGCATTAGAGATTGCGAATTCAACTTATCTTCTACAAAAATCAGCTACAGATTTTGCTGCAACAACCTCCTCAGGGAGTGAATTCCAAGGCTGAACAACCCGAACAAAAAAGGAGAACGACACTTTCGAGCTTCCAATTTTAAACTATGACCTCTGGTTCGATTTGACTATTTAAACGAAAAAATTTCGAATGGGTTTAAAATCGTTAAACAGTGTACTATCTTAAATGTTAGAAGCAGATCTCGGAAAAGTCTCCTGTATTCTAACGAACGCAATCCCAAAATAGCACATCTATTAGCATAATCCAAATCCCTCAAGTCAACAAACTGTCTAGTGAATCTTTTTTTAACTTTCTCAATAGCTTCAATATCTTTCAGCAAATATTGGTTCCATACTTCGCACGCATACTCCAAAATAGGTATCACATAAGCCTTATAAAGCAGAATGCGAATATTTCTGTTAATTGAAACACAACTGTGCGTCACTAGGTATAAAACACTAAATGCTTTCTTGACTATTCTAGCGATATGATCAGAAAACTTCAGAGTTGATGTCATTAAGACCCCTAGATCAGAACAACTAGAAACAGACATGGCGGCAGGTTTCTGCGGCTTCCACCACCGTTTGCCCTCCCGCAGTTCCTTTATCAGTTGGCGGCAGGTTTCTGCGGCTTCCACCACCGTTTGCCCTCCCACCGTTCCTTTATCAGTTGGCGGCAGGTTTCTGCGGCTTCGACCACCGTTTGCCCTCCCGCCGTTCCTTTATCAGTTGGCGGCAGGTTTCTGCGGCTTCCACCACCGTTTGCCCTCCCGCCGTTCCTTTATCAGTTGGCGGCAGGTTTCTGCGGCTTTCGCCACCGTTTGGTCTTCCACCGATATTTTTCCCTTGATCTGGACAATGTGCTTCGTGTTGTCGTACAAGACGTAGCTCTGATGCTGGAGAACGCTTTTGTCTTCCAGTCGAGGCGGATAATCGAAGGCTATTTTCTGTTTTGGCTGGGCTGCGATGACGGCTTGAATGAGCTAATTCACGCGTTCTTCGGAGGGTTTGTGGTTGGGTTCGTTTGCAGCGGCCATAAATTATTGGTCCACATCAGTAGTTGCAAGATCCTTTTTGCGCATGTGCGCTTGTACAAGCTGTCACTGTCTTAAATCCACTCGTTGGACATGAAAATTAGTTTTTAGAGTAAATTTTTAAATTAATGAGCTTTTATAAATCTTTGTACGTACGTACTGTGAATCAAACTAGAGTTTAGTATAGGCCATTGGGAACAGGCGTGATGGTGTTGATCTGAGCGTTGGCTGAAGTGGATTGGTTTGTATGTTGTTTCAGCTGCGAGTCCTCTGGGCAAGGTGACGCTGAGCGGGGAGAACATACAACAGCTGGCCATGCTGGACGCCGTCTGCCACCACCTGCCGCACGCCTCAGACTCGGAAAAGTTCAGGTGCGTGCTGCGTCATGCGGGATCAAGGGGGGGGGGGTAGACTTGCCATCAATGTTCCGGCTGCTCAGCCAACTAGTACATGTATGTGTGGGACAGACTGGTGTGATGTTGTTGTGCTGTTGTCAGAATGTACATGCCACGCACGCCCGTGCAGACGCCCAGCTACTACCCGCAGTTCCCCCCGCCCGGCTACGACACGCTCGAGTTCTACACCAGACTGGCCCCCGAGACACTCTTCTTTCTCTTCTACTATACTGAGGTTTGACATTTCAACTCACTTTGTTCATGCAGGGTAGACCGTCAGAGATTAGAGGCTGCAGTTAGTATTAAGAGTGACTGTTTGAATTATATTCAGGTAGTCATCCACTGCTCACTATCCATTTATATTTTAGTATCTTGGAAGTGGCCTGCGTTTTGTTTTGATGAATTAATTTGTTTAATACATTAAACATTAGACACAACAAGTGAGACACTATCCTTCCTGTCTGTGTTATATAACGCAGGCGGTTGCGCTCGTCATTTGGGGCGTACCTGTTTGAATTTTAAAGACAGGTAGGCAGCCACTTAGCAGCGAGCACCTGTGCGCGTGGTCGCATCAGCACTCAGGCAGACAGGGCTGTGTGCAGATTGGCTGCCTATCTGTTCAACTAAGCAAACAGGTAGGCCGAAAACGACGAGCGCATCTGCCTGCGTTATAACACAGGCAAGCTGGAGAGTGTCGCACTGTTCTTCTACAGATTGAGACACTGTACTTTTGATTATGCTACGCTCGCTAATTCAGATATTCGAGCCCTTATTCAGACCAGTGAATCAGATGTTGGACCAAACTCTCTTAATGTAGAAAATGTCAAATTTTGGCGACCAGTTTGGCTGTATATTATTGCTGAAGGATAAGGAGAAGACCTTAGTTTTTTTATTTTTCGGTTAATTGTTAACCATGTCTGTTGGTGCACTTTCGACTGACACGGCTTATGCGTTATCTACTAATAAAGTGAGCTTGGTGCAAAGTTCACTGTTTTATAAACCAAGCTAAGAGCCTCGTTGCAGCTATAATTCTGAAAACAAGCAAGTTGGAAACCAGTTTTTTGGTATATTTTGTTTGCTTACTGTTGTAAGCGAGTATTGGGTTTAGGATCAGATTGAAGCCAATTGGTTAGAGTGGAGTGTTGATGATTGGGTGTTTTGTTTGAGGGCACAAAGGCTCAGTTTCTGGCAGCTAAGGCGCTCAAGAAGCAGTCCTGGCGATTCCACACCAAATACATGACTTGGTTCCAGAGACACGAGGAACCCAAGAAGATCACCGACGAATTCGAGCTGGTATATACTCATTCTGCTCAAGGCTTTTCCTCATACATGTAACAGCACTAAAGTTGGCTAGCCCTCCCCCCTCAGCCTATCTAACGTTAACTCCTCTCTGTCAAGACTATTAATGCAATTCTTACCGTAACCAAAAAGTAGCGATTTTGACTGTTTTCGGTCAGAATTTAGATAAAATTCGCTTAAATTTCATCAAAAATGACACTTTTTGAGTACCGAATGACACTCATCAAAGAGACTTCGGCTGAACATGTTGCCTACGCCGAGACGACCCTCCCCTCCCCTTTTGCTCCTGGCGGAACCCCCTTACCTCCCCTGGGACCAATTTTTTTTGGGGGGTCTTCCCCCCATTCCCCCCAGCTACATTGTATGCATTTAGTATTCATTTGGTTTAAGGGGTTAGTGTCGCGAAAGCAGTCGATTTTGCGCGACTGTAAAGCTTGTTCAGTGAAATGTTAGAAATTGTTCTGTCTATATTTTAAAAATCTATCTAAAGGCAAATATTTTTGCTAAGTTTCAGCAAAATTGGTGCACCATTTAGTTTGCAATAATGTCGCAAAGTCGGAAAAATGATGTTTTGAAAACCTATTCACATTCCATTTTTTCGTCCCATTTATCAATCTTTCTGTTTATTTGGTTTACATAGACTAATAGCACATATTATGTTATAGTTTATGCACACAAAATTTAGTGCAAATTGCTATAGCGGATGTGGAGTAATACTAGTTTGAACTGTGAAGCTGTACCTAAATTGTAAAATAGTAATATAGCGATAATGATATTAAATTGTGATAAATCTAAACGCTTATTTTCAAATCAAAAGGACAACGTACCTTCAATTTTTTTTCTTATTTGTCGCAAAAAATTGTGCGTCCACACATTATGTGTACTTCACAAGCTGGCTAATCTGATATCTGGCTTGATTTTTCTAACTTTTATGTCACTATTGTGTGATGTCTGGCTTGCTACTGGCGATTGGTCCAACATATTTGTCGATATTGGTAGTATGGTGTCTGGCAGTAATTACTTGACACCATACAAACTAGTGAAAATGAACAAACTAGTATTTATGTATTTATGTTTACTTGTGAAGTTAGTGCAAACTAAGAGGCATTTAATTATGGAGACGTTTAGTCGAACGAAATGGGAAATTACTATTTTATTTGTTTTGTATTTATTATGTACGCTTTATATTATATGTTTTATCAAGCGTACATAATAGTGTCTCACTCTATTAAAAAGAAGAGTGAGACACTCTCCTTTCTGCATGTGTTATAGCGCAGGCAGATACGCTGGTCGTTTTGAAGCCACATGTTGCCGTTTTTTGCAACATGTGGCTAGCCAATCAGAGCGAGCACCGCTGCTGATTGGCTAGACGCCTGTGCACGTGCTCCAATCAGCACGCAGGCGGCCTCACGTGCTCCAATCAGCACACACTGGCCGCCATTACAGCCATTTCAGTGTTAAATTTTGCCAGGATCGTTCGGGTTGGGGGTTTTTTGCCCAAAATTATATTTTGCCGACATTTTTATCACCGTTTTCAGGGATTATTGCTAGTATGTGCTGAATATGTTGTTAACTTGTAAGCTAAATGTGTTTTTGACAATTTTCAGGCAATAGCACGTGAGGCCGCCTGCGTGCTGATTAGAGCACGTGCACAGGCGTCTAGCCAATCAGAAGCGGTGCTCGCTTCTGATTGGCTAGCCACATGTTGCATAAAACGGCATTATGTAGCTTCAAAACGACCAGCGCATCCGCCTGCGCTATAACACATGCAGAAAGGAGAGCGTCTCACTCTTCTTAATAGAGTGAGACACTATTATGTACTCTTGATTTTATTAATTAACGAATATTTTTTGTTTCAGGGAACGTACATTTATTTTGATTTCGAAAAGTGGGCTCAGCGGAAAAGAGAAAACTTCACATTCGAATATCAGTATTTGGAAGACAGGGACGTGTGAACAATGAAGTTTACTTGCTTTGTGGACTGTTTAAATAATTTTTTTATTTAACCATTAATTAAAGAATGCTTAGTTGCAAGTTGTGTGGGTGTTCCAGTGGTAGAGATCGTTTGCTAAGCCAAGTGACGGCCCCGGTCCGGCCCGGAGCCGCAGCCATTTTCACCGGGCCGGCCCCGGGCCGGCATCGGCGCGCGGCCCGCCACCGGCCCCGGGCCGTTGCAGTCGGCCCGGGGCCGGCCCGGTCGGCCCGGTCAGCCCGGCTGCTGCCCGCTGTTTGCCGGGAATCGGCCCGGGACCGGCACTGTCGGCCCGGTGGGCCCTGGTTGGCTTGCTCAGTAATATAGACTGCTAAAGTCCAAGGACGACTGTAGCTCACTACTGTAATGTTTTGCATTACAAACACAAAGCTGCCCCTTAAAGTAGCAGTGTTATTCCCCAGCTGTTGCTTTGATAAGATAGCGCGAGCTCTCGGACCTTACACATAATGCGCTGTAGAATGAATTAATGAATAGCAGACGCTGAACGGAAAGCTAAAATATTGAAACTTGTATCAGATCAGTCTTGATGTAGGTGGGGTGCACCCCACCAAAAAAATAAATAAACTTAAGTCTCAGCTTAGGCGTTTACAAAAAGCTTCAACTGCACTTTCCTCACATTGTTGCAGCGCACTTGAGTCAAATTATAAACATAAGCCTGAGATGCATAAGTATAGTCCACCCGCCGTTGGTTTTAGCTCTCGCTCACAGCACTTGCTTTTAAATACATTCATATTAAACTGAAGACAAAGCTCGCTAGTTGCCGTGAAGACCAATTGCTCTACGGGGGTTTGTTTGTGACGTCCATTCTGTATGTAATTTCATTTGATTGGTTCGAATCTGAAGCTCCACCCCGCGGCCCGGTCGACCCGGCCGGCCCGGTCGGCCCGGGGCCGGCCCGCTGCCACGCGGCCCCGGGCCGGTGGCGGGCCGCGGGCCGCAGTGCAGCCGGGCAGGGCCGGGGCCGGGCCGTCTGACTGAGCGTCGGCCCGGTCGGCCCGCCCGATCTCTATCCAGTGGCCACTGGCCAGCGTTGGGCATCCACCTGAGCCGACTGCACTGTCCGGGTTCCTCTGCAATCTAATCTCTGATCATTTACAGTTTAAGTGGTCATTCATTAGTAGTCCAAATTTTGCTGTTTTGCTCTTTGTTATTATCCTTCAACTCCATTGGCTTTTTCGCAAGAAAATTAATTTTTTAAAATTTGGTTGTCCTTGATTCCATTCTAAGAAAAGAATAAAATGCACAAGACGTACAAACAAACTAAGATTTGTCTAGGGGAAGTATGCCATATATGGGCATACTCTGAGTCAATTCTTTGAAGATAAAATCATTTTGGACGTATTTTGACAAAAAGACACAGAACATGCAAGTTTTACGACTCATTTGAATCAGAAATTAGTGTTGAAAACAGTGAAAGGGTCCGTCAAGTTCATTATGCCACGACTTGGCGACAGTAAGGCAAAAAGTAAAATTGTCTAAAAATACCCATAGTTTCCAAATATGAGCACTAGGATTCCAAGTATGGGCTCAGGATGCCTAATTTGAGCGTTTCTTATTTTTAAGTTTTTAGTGTAAAAATACTTGAAACTTCAGTCTAAAATCCATAATAACTACAATTAACTATACTAAGTTTCTCACTGAACATCACAACAACAGTATAATTGTCAGCAACAGTATGTCTTGATTTCAGGGGATGTCCCCTCGTTTCAACTTGACCCTCGTGACCCCCTTCCTTGAAATCAACACACGTAACTGATTCGAGGGGGGTCCCCCTAAATCAATACGTCTCTTGATCCAAGGGTGGTACCATCCCCAAGAATCAAGCTCTATTTCGGCTGTAGAATCATTTCCGGCCTATTAGTTTAAATATGGAAAAGTGTAACGTTCTGTGCTCCACATACCTTATATCCGTTAATGCTCGCGGCTGTTACAACGGCCACTTTTTGCCTAACTTAATTATTAATTAAAATTGCTAAATATATATATATATATATATATATATATATATATATATATATATATATATATATATATATATATATATATATATATATATATATATATATATATATATATATATATATATATATATATATATATATATATATATATATATCATACGAAAATTCGAGAAGTCATTCCACCAAAATTTTTTTCAGGGTGTTTTCAAAACGAAATTTATCGAAAACAGCATAGCCGACATCCGAGCACAAGTCATAACGCAGTTAGTAAATCTAGTAAAAAAGTCAAATAAGGTAGAATAACTTTATGCCGTATCCCCCCTTTTTGGGGGTCACGGTCCGCCCCTGCCGGATTTGAGTGTAGCACCTCAAAATTCTCCTGAGAACGAGATTTAACCGCAAAAGTCGCAGCAGGGCGTCTCTGGGTCATTTTGTAGGTTGTACAAACCGTGGGGGGTCACAGCGCCATAATGGTGTCACATTCTTCCTATGTACTCTTGATAGGGGTAAAGTGAGCACCTGATTACGAATCTGCTGTTTGTTTATGTCTAGAAAGAACCAACTTGGACCATCATATCATACACCTCCAACATCAGTGGCTTTGAGATATAAACTTTTCTTAATTGCTTAAAAGTTTCTCAATTAATTTCGCTGAAAGTTTGTCAAAATATCCTCAAAGGTATTTGCAAACCTTTTTTAATGTTTTTGCAAGCAGACTATGAATAAATAATGAGTTATTAACCTTTTATCCCTATCTTAATGCTTATCAACGCATCAGCGATTATATACTAAAGTGTGTTTCGCAGAGAATCTACGCGCTAATTGGCTAACCACATGTTGCATAAAACGGCAACATGTGGCCTGGAAATGACGAGCGCATCTGCCTGCGCTATAACTCAGGCAGAAAGGTCACATTCCCATGTATCACGACTCTTACTAGCCCCCGAAGATAGAGATAGCGGCTAGCTTGTATTTCACCCCTCGTTACCTTGACAGACTAGTTTTGCACCTTTATACCTCCCTCACATAAAATTAGCGGCAAGGCTTTATTTTCACCCCTCGTTATCCTGATAGTGTGCAGGTGCTTCACCCATCCCCCCCCCCGCCCTGCTGCTCACTGCAAAGGGCCTTTGTACGCCTGTCGTACGTGTGATAAAGTACTTATAAAAACATGTCTAATACATCGATAGGTACTCTTGGTAACTTTAAAATTCAACGAATCACCCGGCGACTCGACCGAGGCTGGCTACTTGGCTACTAATCTGCCAAGCCCGCGCTGTCAATCGGCTATTAGCGCTATAGCCGTGTTTTGACTAGGAATAGCCGGTATAGCCGGGCTATAGCTCGGCTATAGCCATTTCACAGAATTGATGAACCCACGCTGTCAATCGGCTATTAGCGCTATAGCCGTGTTTTGACTAGGAATAGCCGGTATAGCCGGGCTATAGCTCGGCTATAGCCATTTCACAGAATTGATGAACCCGCGCTGTCAATCGGCTATTTGCGCTATAGCCGTGTTTTGACTAGGAATAGCCGGCATAGCCCGGCTATAGCTCGGCTATAGCCATTTCACAGAATTGATGAGCCCGCGCTGTCAATCGGCTATTAGCGCTATAGCCGTGTTTTGACTAGGAATAGCCGGTATAGCCCGGCTATAGCTCGGCTATAGCCCTTTCACAGAATTGATGAACCCGCGCTGTCAATCGGCTATTAGCGCTATAGCCGTGTTTTGACTAGGAATAGCCGGTATAGCCCGGCTACAGCCATTTCACAGAATTGATGAGCCCGCGCTGTCAATCGGCTATTAGCGCTATAGCCGTGTTTTGACTAGAAATAGCCGTTAATGACCGGCTATAGCTCGGCTATTGCCGGCTTAGAACGGTGTTCCAGCATGAAAGCTACAGATTGAAAAAAGTTGTGTGGCCTGGGCAGAATCGAACTGCCAACCAATCGGTTACCAGTTCAACTGCCTTCCTATTAAGCTACAGGCCACCTGAAAACTATCTATATAAGTAGATCAATTACACAGTTCAGTGTCATGCTAACAGAGTTACAGGTGACGTCAGAACATGGTCACTATGTGTAAAACAACAATTATTGTTTGCCACGGGGTGTCCCCCCCTTTTTCTATAATTCAATTATTGCTCGATATACCTACATTTTAACTGTGCCCCATTGGAGCAAGTTTTCGTCGTTCGTTCAAAACCTGCAGTTGTTGCCAATATTCTAGATGACTTCGTGGCTTAGCGACAGAGTGTACGCTCGATAACCATAAGGTTGGTGGTTCGATTCCACTGCAAAGTCATCTTCATTGTGGCGCAACAGGTACTTCATACTTGGTTTGTATAGAATTTGCAGAATCTGTGCATAAAGAGATTCCCTGTTATTTTGTGCAGGTAGGTCGAATTTCTAGTGTTATATAACACTGGAAGGCCTGCCCTAACACTGGAACCTGTGTAATTTCCTACGTTAACAATAGAATAACAATAGAAAGACAGGTAGGCTGCTCGATGTTGGCTAACGAGAAGACGCAAGTTTAATAACAGCACCTGTAAATTGGCAGAATGCAAAAGTTGACAACCGGTGGGGTTTCGAACCCCCAAACTTCCGACTTGCAGTCAGATGCTCAATAAATGCTAACGCACTACCACCTGAGCCAACCGGTCTTGACTATTGAAGATCTTAGTTTCACAAATGTCAAAACAGAAAACCGAAATGATTACCTATTTGTTAGTTGCTTCTTGCTTACTGCTATTTTGCAAATTTTTATGTAAAACAGTGCGATTTACATGACGTGTCAATAGTAGAAAGACGGTACACGTATGCTGAGATTTTGGTTTAACTTACTCGTTTTCAAAGTCTTGTATCGTTTGTATCTCGGTGGTCTAGCGGTATGATTCTCGCTTTGGGTGCGAGAGGTCTCTGGTTCGACTCCCCGATTATCTTTGATTTTTATGTGTTTCTAAATCAAACTTTTGCGAAAAATAGTTTAACTTGATCTTTCCTATCTTGAAACTTTCAACAATCTACTTTTAGACATTCATACCTTCTTTATTATTTTTCAGTTTTTTCAAATTTATATTTCAAATGAGTTTTTGATGAAAACAAACCGAATTACGTTGTCGGGTCGTTGAAGTTCACGTAATACTATAACCCGTAACCTTTAATTTTTATGAGTTGCAAACATGGCGCTAAACAACAAAACAAAAGTTTAGCTTTAGTTGTAGCAAAGTGTTGTAGCTACACTTGAGACAAACTATTAATTTTTCTAAAATGTTTTGATATTATTATGGCTTGAATTCAAAGCAATCTTGCGGCTATTTTCAATTTTAATAATAAACATGCTTGAATTTAGTTTCATTACTTTTTTCTGTGTGACGTGACCACTAAATTTTAATTTTAATTAAACACACTGCACATAATGACTCCTTCTGTTGAAAAGTACTGCTCATTTTGCCCAAAACTACGCCGCCTAGAAAGCAAAAATATGAGCTCAGAAAACTAAACTAAAGCAGAAAATCGACTGCAGTTTGGGACTTTGTGTACGGGGATGACTTGAAACTTGGCGTTTATTACAATTACCGACGTGAACTGGTCACTGAACAAGATTAGTTAAAACAATGTGACTAGTTTAGGCAGTGTCATATTCTTTCAATGATGCACTATTGGAATTATTAAAAGTTACTTTTGTTTGCGGTTAGATTTTACTGCGCAACAGGTCTAATGTTGTCAAACGTTCACCCTGCTAGTGCTCACTCACTGGATTACTTTTGAAGTAAGCTTCTGCTTGTTTTTTATAGAATCGTACGTACTACATGGTTCATCCTCGTCCGTAATGCAGTTTGCTTGTCCATAGGCACACATGAGTTCACGAACAGTGATACAAACCTAAATAGTCCTACTAAGCAAAGTTTTGTGTGTGGGCCGAACTACAAAATATATACACAATATTGTGCACAAAATCTTGACTGTAATCGCCAGTGATTTTGCACTGGCTCACGGACATTCATTCATTTATCAGACATGGACACAGACAAGCAAAACCAAGGTCGTCAACATCCACGTAGTGTCCACAGAGATATTTTACTGCAGACGGAATTAGGTATTTATACCTACAAGTTCAGTGTGCTCGACCTAATCAGAAATTTAGCTTGTGCAATATGGCGCTAGCAGAACATCTGACAAGGCATAAAATCTAAGGTAACGAACGCGTGTAAGCGAAATCGAAAAAAGCAATTTTTGTGCTATTGCGCTTTTTTTATGCGCTATATGCGCTATATAAGGCGCTATATGCGCTATTTGCGCTATACCTTTGGGGGTGCTATATGCGCTATTTGCGCTATATGCGCTTATTGAGGGTGCTATCTGCGCTATTTGCGCTATAGCCGCTATGTCTGGTGCTATATGCGCTATTTGCGCTATATGCGCTATCGAAGGTGCTATATGCGCTATTTGCGCTATAGCGCTTTTTGGGAGTGCTATATGCGCTATTTGCGCTATAAGCGCTATCGAAGGTGCTATATGTGCTATTTTTTTGGATATGGATGAAACTTCTACAGAAAAATGGCCAGGGGGGATTTGAACCACCCATTGCTAGATTGCTAGCTTAACGCTCTACCGACTGAGCTACGCTGGCCTATTGGTGTTTGTGTTAATTTCCCTTTAAATAGTGATGCTGATCTTGGATAGCGCTTATAGCACCTGAGGGTGCTATTTGCGCTATTTAGGCGCTATTTTGTGCTATTGGCTAACTTATTGAAAAGTTTTGTACTTTTTAGCACGTATACGATCCTTCAATAAACAGAATAATTTTTAAAAGTATTTTAAAACTTTTGGTTGTGTTCTGGGCGTCGATATAAAAAAAATAGTGCATAAATAGCGCACATAGCACAACGATAGCGCATCAAAGTGCTATAAGCGCTATTTTTTTCATAGGCTTAAAAATAGCGCTTATAGCACCTCAGGGTGCTATTTGCGCTATTTAGGCGCTATTTTGTGCTATTGCGCTTATTTATTGAAAACTTTTGCCTATTTTTTAGTAAGTATACGGTCCCTCAATAAATTAGAATATGCGCTATTTGCGCTAAAGTTATTTTTATAAAGCGCATTTTGCGCTTTGTGCTCTAGTCGAGGGTCGATATAAAAAAATTGCGCATATAGCAAAACGCTATAGCGCATCAAAGGTGCTATAAGCGCTATTTTTTTCGATATGGACTTAAAAAAATAGCGCTTATAGCATCTGAGGGTGCTATTTGCGCTATTTAGGCGCTATTATGTGCTATTGGCTAATTTATTGAAAATTTTTGTCCTTTTTAGTGAGTATACGGTCCCTCAATAAATTAAAATAATTTTAAAATTATTTTTAAAATTTTGTTAGTGGTCTAGTCGACGATATAAAAAAATAGCGCATATAGCAAAACGATAGCGCATCAAAGTGCTATAAGCGCTATTTTTTGTAGGCTTAAAAAATAGCGCTTATTGCACCAGATGGTGCTATTTGCGCTATTTAGGCGCTTGGACGCTGCTTGGACTTGATTATTATTATCTTATTATGATAATTAACTCATTACTGCTTTAAACTATTTCTCGTTCTTTTCCTGCTTAACAAGTAAGTTATATATGTTTTTTGGATAACGAACGCGCGTAAGCGAAATCGAAATAGCACTTTGCTATAGCGCTTTTTTTATGCGCTATATGCGCTATAAGCGCTATGGAATTTGCTATATGCGCTATTTGCGCTATAGCGCTTTTTGGGGGTGCTATATGCGCTATTTGCGCTATATGCGCTATCGGAGGTGCTATATGCGCTATTTGCGCTATAGCGCTTTTTGGGGGTGCTATATGCGCTATTTGCGCTATATGCGCTATCGAGGGTGCTATATGCGCTATTTGCGCTATAGCGCTTTTTGGGGGTGCTATATGCGCTATTTGCGCTATATGCGCTATCGAGGGTGCTATATGCGCTATTTGCGCTATAGCGCTTTTTGGGGGTGCTATATGCGCTATTTGCGCTATATGCGCTATCGAGGGTGCTATATGCGCTATATGCGCTATAGCGCTTTTTGGGAGTGCTATATGCGCTATTTGCGCTATATGCGCTATCGAAGGTGCTATATGCGCTACTTGCGCTATAGCGCTTTTTGGGAGTGCTATATGCGCTATTTGCGCTATAAGCGCTATCGAAGGTGCTATATGTGCTATTTTTTTGGATATGGATGAAACTTCTACAGCAAAATGGCCAGGGGGGATTTGAACCACCCATTGCTAGATTTCTAGCTTAACACTCTACCAACTGAGCTACGCTGGCCTATTGGTGTTTGTGTTAATTTCCCTTTAAATAGTGATGCTGATTTTGGATAGCGCTTATAGCACCTGATGGTGCTATTTGCGCTATTTAGGCGCTATTTTCTGTGATTGGCTAACTTATTGCAAATTTTTGTACTTTTTACTACGTATACGATTCATCAATAAAAAATAACAGTTTTAAATTTTTTTTTAATTTTTGTTTGTCTTTTAGTCGATAATATAAAAAAATAGCGCATATAGCAAAACGATAGCGCATCAAAGTGCTATAAGCGCTATTTTTTTCATAGGCTTAAAAAATAGCGCTTATAGCACATGAGGGTGCTATTTGCGCTATTTAGGCGCTATTTTGTGCTATTGGCTAATTCATTGCAAATTTTTGTACTTTTTACTACGTATACGATGCTTCAATAAAAAAAATATTTTTAAAATTATTTCCAATTTTTTGTTTGTGCTCTAGTCGACGATATAAAAAAATAGCGCATATAGCAAAACGATAGCGCATCAAAGTGCTATAAGCGCTATTTTTTTCATAGGCTTAAAAAATAGCGCTTATAGCACATGATGGTGCTATTTGCGCTATTTAGGCGCTATTTTGTGCTATTGGCTAATTCATTGCAAATTTTTGTACTTTTTACTACGTATACGATGCTTCAATAAAAAAAATATTTTTAAAATTATTTCCAATTTTTTGTTTGTGCTCTAGTCGACGATATAAAAAAATAGCGCATATAGCAAAACGATAGCGCATCAAAGTGCTATAAGCGCTATTTTTTTCATAGGCTTGAAAAATAGATGGTGCTTTTTTTGCACTATTTAGGCGCTTGGGCGCTGCTTGGACTTTTATTATTACTGGATTATCATTACTGGATTATTATTATATGATAATTATTTACTGCCTTAAACTATTTCTCGTTCTTTTCCTGCTTAGCAAGTAAGTTATATATTTTTTTGTTTATTTTGCTTTAATGATTTGCTTTTAGTATTAATATTTATATACTAGTATAGTAGTAGTAATAGTTTTTTAATATTAATATGCTGGAGAATACTTTATTTGCTTAACGTTACGAGTACTTGGTATTTCTAAAATTTATAATTTGGAATCAGTGAATATTTCTTGAGTAATAAGTCATGTTGGGTGATTGCCTAGGGCTTGGTGATTTCCGTAGGCTTAAAAAATAGCGTTTATAGCAGTTGAGGGTGATATTTGCGCTATACTGTGCTATTGGGTAGTTTATTGAAAATATTTGTACTTCTTCTTTACCTAGGCCTACGGTTAGCTATGGCCTGGGCTTAGGCTTAGGCTTAGGCTTAGGCTTAGACTTAGGCTTAGGCTTAGGGCTTAGGCTTAGGCTTAGGCTTAGGCTTAGGCTTAGACTTAGTAGGCGCCTACTAAATCTTCTTACCCTTCTAGGGTTTCATTTTGAGTAACCAATAGGAGTTATAGCACTTCGATAGCGGGGCGAGGGGGGGGGGAGGGGGGGGGGGGGGCCAGGCAAAGGGGGGGGGGGGGGGGAAAACAAAAGGCAAAGGCGGGGGGGGCGTGCACGCTTACACGCGACATCTACCCATAGTCTGGCTATAGCCACGTTTCTTCAGTCAAAACTTGGCCATTTGAAAATCGCCAAAATAGCCGCGGCGAGCTATATCTGTGGGGAATCAGCACAAGTGGAAAAATAGCCACTGCTGGCAGCAGCTATAGCCGGCTATTTCAGACAAAACACTGTATTTGAAACGGCTATTGGCGGCTATAGCCGAATCGCCACTTCTGGGGGTTCCCTACTTGATTTCAAAAATAGCCATAGGCTGGCTATAGCCACGTTTCTTCAGTCAAAACTTGGCCAATTGAAAATCGCCAAAATAGCCACGGCGAGCTATAGCCGCGGCGAAACAGTCTAATCGGCAATATGTGCTGAAAATCGCCACAGCTATTGCCGGTTATTTTTAGACAAATCCGTGTATAATAATTGGCTATAGCCGAATCGCCGATTCTCCGAGGCATCTAAAAAACCGTGATACATGGGAAGCTTACCGGCAGAAAGGAGAGTGTCTCACTCTTCTTTTAAATAGAGTGCGACACTATTATGTACTCTTGCTCGTGTATATAGACATTTAAATGCAGCATAATGTACTCGTGTATACATGCACAGGCTTTTATGAAAAATTATAGCAAGGAATAATAAGCCACATAGTCGCAGG
>JASANF010016052.1:0-15572 GCA_030248245.1 Trissonchulus sp. WLG1_4
CCGTTTAACTTTGCTCATTATTTTCTGCTGCTCGTATCTGGCCAATATCTGGGTTACTTATTCCGCCAGATCCCAGTTATTGTTTACAAACAACGATCCGGCTAACTAGTACTGTTCTTGAAAGAACTTACTCATTTCTACTTAACTACTACTGATTACAGACAACCCACAGACAATACGGACAAACAACGACATGAACAATTATTACAGACAAGCGGACAATTGGCTTCATATATAGACAACAAGCCCAATCTGCGGCAAAATCTTCAGTAAATATAAAGTATGCGTTTTCAGGTAAACTGACCACAGGTTAGTTAAAACCTGTTGTGCAGCTAAAAAACTTCTCCAGCAACATTTTTATTGAAACAATTTGAAGACCTTTGCAGATTTATAGGTTTATGCAAAAGTAAGCACGGTTGCAATACACCTAATCAGTTAATGTGATGTTTATTGTGATAAACAGGTATTACATAAATTGGCATTTGTTAGTCCGAATCTACATCACAAGTTTCCATTTAGGAAAAACTGATGATACCATGTGGTTTATGACTTTACAATTTCTAACACTGTATACAATCGAGTTGACAAAGTTTGTATGAAAGCCAAAGTATATACATACAAACCAAAGTACATGTAACTATGTAGCTAACGTACTGGCCGAAACTTGTTTTGGTTTTTGCAACGAAACATTGCGAGTCAATATTGTTTGTATGTTCGTTTCCATGGACGTTAGTCAATCGATCACAAAACAAATTGCAGACAGTTGTAATGTGACAGCTGCTGTCTTACACTAAAACATGAGCTAAACAAATTCACACAAAAACTGTGCTGGCAAATACTGCTGCAAAAGTTTGCTGCAGACGCGTATGTACTTTCGGCAAAGCGTGAACTAAACAGGCGCACTGACATTCGAACGCAAGGAAGCGAGTGTATTGTTACAAATTCAAAATTAAAGACCTGTTGTGCTGTGGCACAACAGGAAAAACAAATAAGCATAACTTTTAAAACAAAGCAATCACAATATAACAAACCAAAATGCAAAGCTGTGGCACAACAGGAAAAAGGTATTTGAGAATTATTCGGGTAATGGATGTTTTGCTTCCATGCTTCATTTCGTACAGAACACATACGTGACTTCAGGGGTAACTTGGGAAACTGAAAACTCGGGGTGTAAACTCATACAGTAGCTCACATCTTGCAGCTACTTGAAAACCGGATGGCTCGTTATCTCTGTTTATTACAGTAGTTAAGGCGTCATATCAAGAGTACATAATAGGAGCTTATTCCTTTTCTACTCTTGGTAATAATTAATTAATTATTAATAGTATCTTTAGAGCACATAACATCCACTCCGTTTGACACAAACGTACTAATGTTTGACCGTTATTGGCCATATTAAAACGTGTTTATAGAATCCAACCAAGCTCAAAAAACTCAAGTCAGCCATGACTATCCTTGTTAAGGCTTCTCCCCCACAAGTTTTTCGCACATTATGACTCTGACCCGGTAGATAAGTCCGTTTTCTAGTTCCACCTGGGCAACTACATTAGTCTGACTTTTGGAAAACATTTTAACGGTTGTCTACTTCCATTAATTACATATCTAGTTCTAGTAAATTAAATCTAATAGTAGGCAATAATATGTAAGCAATATTTTTATACACATTATCAATAAATTTGTAAATGACTCACACATAAGGTATAAAACAAAGTGTTGCTGTCCTGGTCAGATTGTGAGATTTATTAATATTTATAGCTATTGTTGAATTTTTTGTTTGGCCAAAAAATACTTCCTGAAGGAAGTTCAAGTTATAGGTAGGCACAAACCACAACAAATATCTGGCTCTAGAAACTTGCCGAATACATTCTACGCCAAATTAAATGTTCTATTATGAAATTCCTTAAATTCTAATTATTTACCAGTGTTAGGCGGAAAACCTTTACAATCAACCCACACGAAAACTTCTCACCTAAACTCGTATTATTTGTCTTGTGAAATTAGCTTGTTGTGATCCCAATCTTTGTTAAAAGTTTGGGACAGTTTGTTGACATAAGCTCTCGTTCTCCTGTTGGTGCTACTAAAACAGTTACAACGTCAAATTTCCTATTGGTTCGCAGTTTCTCCGTATGATACACTTCACGGTTCAAAATTTACAAAGATGGTTAACCAAAGATGACATCATGAAATGGTCTCAGCTTGATAGTCTCCACAGCATAACAAGCCCTGATTCAAAAATCAAAATCAAGTTTTGACATCTGAGTATTTACTATGTGGGAGCACAATCGGTACTAATAGCTGGAAACTCGTTTAAAAAATTAGTCGGGCCTACTCGCTACGTCAAAGACAGAGGTTTGTTTACATGTTTACTTTGTCGAAACCTAGACCTGCAGTACCTTATTTCTTTTGTACTCGTACTTAGTTATATTTGAAACTTTATTTACAGTCGTACAGGACGAACTCGTTTAAGGGGGTAATTGCGTTTTTAGGTGGTTTTTTGAAAAGTCATAGCTCAGCGTTTACTAATTCAAATCACAAGCGGTCTTTTGCATTAGGTAGAACAATATCTTTCCTAAATGTATGCAATGCATTGAAAATTAACCTATGATTTTGTTTCCAGTATAAGCGACTAAAGAAAGGTCCTTTCAAAAATATTACAATTTTTTCCAAAAAGTTTGCGCCACAGCTCTGAATCATACGATTACCTGTTGGGGCTGAAAGTTGGTAAGGTTTTTGACATGTTTAAAATCCCCAGGCATGTCCCCCACTTTTTTAATAACTAGTCAATTTACTGAGAAAATAGCTGAAAAGCAAACGCACCGAAAATTTAAGATATTTTCTTGTAATTAAAACCTTCTAAAAATGTCCACGGGTGAAATTTCGAAAAAGTGAGAGACATGCCTGGGGATTTTGACCTTTACAGTACTGCCCCAAAAATTCATGCTCAGGCGTCACTTATAACTTGAGTACTGGTGGCGCAAAGTTTACATAGAAATGACAAAAACCTCGAAAACGCAACTACCACCTTAAGTACTGCGAAGATTAAATTAAATATTAAATAAACAAATATTAGTTATCAAAAGCTTGAAGTTTTATTATTTTTGTTCATGGCAAAAAAGATATTTTTTATTTATTGCAATTTGATATTAATTTTTGTATAATCATTCTGCATCACTATAGTAACCAGATTACCTCCAATACGTCTGAAATATTGCATGGCCTACATTATAGACCAGTTTATTTCTTATTCCGCCTATTATTCCGCCCAGAGGCGGAATATTTGGAATGTGTTTATAACACCAAGAGTACGTGCTTCGTGCAACAACCCTAAAACCATGAAACAGTCTTTTTTTGTGGATTTGGGATCAAAAATTTAAAATGCTTCGACGTGAAAATAAATTTAACATTAACATATGCCGTATAGTGCATGTCTTTACACTTACATACCTAAAGACTGGTACCTCATTAGAAAACAGCTCATTTTAACCGCACTCAGCTTTATCAAACGTTAACACTATTTTGACCATCAAGTATCGACCTAAGATAACATTGGCCCAACTCAATTCGTTTTCCACTGAGCAGTAGTTTTTTTACTACCAACAAGTTAAGCCAGTTTTGCCAGGTATAGCTTAGCCCTAAACAATAATTCGCTTCTGAAAAGTGAAATACAATGGGAATTTATCCCAAAATACATGTCATGTAAGTACATAACGTTAGCTACAACTTTGGCAATAAGTTGAGTTAGCTGTGATTCAGAGAGCGACCCTATAGTAATTAATTAACCGTTAAAGCCGTGTTTACACAAAGCAATTCCCCCTTGCGTCCAACTCTGGAGAGGCCTTTGCGTGAAGGCAACAGTTAAATGCATTTGCACACTGAACTATGTTCTCTTGTCAGATGTTCACGTGACTACCAGCCGAAATTTGATTGGTAGTTGAGTGAAAATTACTTGTGGCAGTCGCGCAGTGATCGACTGCTAAGTTTTAGTTTCGTGAAAATTGCTTGAAAATTGCGTGAAAATTGCTTGAAAATTTGCTTGTTCACACGTTCACACCAACTGAAGTTGCTTGAAAATTGCGTGAAAAAAATTGCGTGGAAATTGCTTCGTGTAAACCCGGCTTAACACCACGCTCCCTGTGCATCAAAGTGTTTACAATTTAGCAAGTGACGCTATATGATTTAACGCCACTATGTCGGAATTTGCCCCTTTTCCTTCTTGTGTTTACTCATACTAAATACCTTGTATTTTTAGCTGGCCCAATAAACTCAATAATGTGGAGATCAATATTTGCCTTACTTGCTTCCCTATACATAATCAGCCTATCAGAGTCCACCAGAGTGTCACGTGACACCCCAATTGCCGCAACCAGAATCCAACGAGTTTGCCACGGACATTGCTTGCGGAAATTTACGCTATTTTTCCATTCACCAAGCCTAACACATGAAACATCTATTTGTTGTCCTTTATACTCTGTGGACTCAAACGGAACCTACAAGCGATTGGGAACCCGTTTTGCGAATGATCTCAGTGTACACATCAATTCTGTGTGATTACAGTACTTTGTTATGTCAGTAAACTGTTACTCATAAGCCCGGTTCATACTTGTCCTTAAGGACGTAAGCACAGGGACAAGGACAAATTTCGATCAACTGCAGTGACAAATTTACCAAAGCATTTGAGCTAATTTTTTGCATACGATCTGGATGTGACCCAGACTGGCCTCAAGGGAAATATCAACTCTTTTGGTTAGGTAGTTTTCTTGGAATCGCTTAAGGACAAAACGATAGGGACAAGGACAAGGACGAGTATGAACCGGGCTATAGTGGTATGCTAGGTATAGAGTGTAGCAAAATATATTAGTCTGGCCAAAAAGTATATGTACGGAAATATATTTATTTTTCCTGACTTTATCTTACCAGATAACCCCCTAACACCATATATCATTCGAATCCATTTTTTATGGAGAATTTTTAAAAAATAATAATTTAAAAAATTTCAAAAATTTAATGAAAATTTTAACTTTGATTTTTTTGAAATTTTTTTTAGATTTTTTTATTTGTTTTTAAAAATTCGCAAAGTTCTACAAGACGTGATTAGTTTAAATCAAAATAATATGAATCCTAACTAGTTACATTTAGATTGTATATATTTACAATTAGTGGCTAACCTGCTCGTGTGAAATTAACTACCTACTTTATTCTGAAACGTTAATTCCTAAATGTGTTGAGGAGATAACTGTACACATGGGCTTCAAAACATGATGGTGTGTTTAATCCACAAAAATTTTTCTGTTCAAAAAAGCCCACAAATTGCTGCCACTACCTATGTATTGTATAGTTCATTATTAAAATCTCTGTATAAAGTTTGCAGTAGGTACAATTGTGAAGTTAACAGAAAAGCTACTAACTAAATTACACAATACTTTGGGCCTATTCCTTTACTGGATTAATCGGACTTGACTTATTTTAGCCCGAGGTTTTGCTATGACAAATCGGACTAAACGGACTAAACGAGTTAAAATAAGTCAGCAGCTTAGTTTTAGTCTGACCCCATACCAAAATTACCACTGGACTAAACGAATTTAACATGCACGCTTAACATTAGCGTGCATAGTTAAGTCCGTTTAATCCGATTAAAAAGCAGCGAACTAAAAGTTAAGTCCGTTTAATCCGGAGGTTTTGGAATGGCATTTTTAAGCATAATTTTTAAACCGTTTAGTCCGATTATAATTAACCCTTTAATCCGGTAAAGGAATAGGCCCTTCGTTTACCAGTAGACTGTTAGGCTCGATTCATACCTACACACTTCACAGCCGTAGGTATGCCCGTATAGACGGCAAAATTACGAAATAATTACACCGCAATCTGATCTTTTTACACTACTAGTGGCGTGGACAGGACCTATTAGGGTAGACTGGACCCTTTTGAATATTTTTTGAAAAAGTCTGACTGTTTAAAAAACACTGCTCAAAAATATATACTTTAATTGTGAAAATTGTTAGAACGGTTAAAAGCTATTCTAGATTTCTAGAAGACAAAATTTACTCCCCTATAAGTATTGTTGACGCAGAAGAGAGATTTAAATGCTCTACTGAGGTTTGGCGAACCAAAAAATGCTGGACCCTGAGAGAAAAAGCACGCGCTTTCATTACTAAAAGAACGAATTTTAAGTATTAAAGGTGAGCACGAAAATATAGCAACTCGGTTTGTCTCAGTCATGGTTCAGCAATTTTTGGTTAGATTTGATTCAACTGATTCCAAATAATTTCAAACATCAAACTGTTTTTATGATTCAATTAAATAACGTTTATTTACATTGCAAAACATGTTATGGAAAGCCATGACAATCAAACTTTAGTCATTCTAAACGAGTCGAACATAGGTTCACCGTTAAGTAATTGTTCGCTGTCTTTTTTGCTACTTTGGCCATTCATAAAGCAGTTATCGCAGTTGCTTGGCCGAAGCCCGGCTATGTTGATAAATTTGCTGTTTTGTCGCAAGTTTTGTAATTTTTTCGGCTTCTCCGAAATCGTCAAATAGTCCGGAGCGGCTTTTTTGGCGAAAATCAACTTCAATTTTGCCTTTACATTCCATGGATTCGTTTGATTTTCTTCGTCATCCTCTTGAAACGACACATTTTTGGTCGAAGTCGTCATTTTCCGCATCGACAAGCGTCTATCTTCGTTTTCTCGACTCGCACAAGGTTCGACTAGCGCTCGACTGGGTAGAATAACGCTTGACGGTTTGTCCAGTTCACGTAAAACGTCACTTTTCTCCACCAATTGAGTCGTAGTTTCGTCCATACTCGCGCTAACCGACGAGTTTTCATTCGCCAAATTCCAAGATCTGGCTTGCTGCACGGGTTGCAGCGTATTCTGCTGTCTAGGCGAATCGTTTCGGCCGCTTTTCGAGCAAACGGTCGACGTCGGCTCGGCCGCAACGCTGTGTCCACGACGCTTGGTGACGTTAATTGACGCACGCGAAAAGTTGCTGCGCTGGGATTCGCCATAGTAAAGGGAACTTTGACAATTGGTGCCCGAGTGGTACGAATAGTCGCGCAGCACGAGACAGCAGCAAACCACTCGTTTGCGACCGCGCAATTTGCGCTGAAACATCGGCAGACAGATGCAAAAGGGCGACACGAAGTATTGCAGATGCCAGAGAATGTGAGCAGTGGTGAAGAGAAATAGACGCATCATTTCATGCTGAAAAGAACATCTGGATTTGATTAGTTTTTAGAATAGATTACAATAGATGAGGGGTCAATTCCTATTATAGAATCAAACAGAGAATAGATTAGATTTAGAATAGATTAAATTAAATTTAAATTAAATGAGAGATCAATGCTTACGCACAATGCTGGGTAATTTAAAATTTAAATTTAAGTTGGGTTTTAAGAAGCAGTCATGATTTATTCATTCGGTTAGGTAACTTACTTTTGGAAATGGCTTCAGGTTTAGGTTTAGGTTAGAAACTCCTGTTCAACTGTGGTTTATTGTACAATCAGTATGTATGTATCTTATTAAACTTTCACTGGCCCAAAGTACGAAACCTGGCGGTGTAATGCTTCACAAAATGAGTAGCAGCCCTCGCCTGACAGTTTACCAGTACTTGCCCTGGGGAATACGCGTGGTACTATTTAATGTCATCTATGCCCATATAAAAAGTAGAGTTATTGATATACAAGTTGGTTTCATTTACGTCTCGGTTAAGTACATAGCATTACATTACTGTAACGTCAATATTGTGTACTGTATATGCAGGGGCGGACGCGGGTCAGAATTTTCGATCCGCGACCAAACCCAACCGGCGGCTCGACACTCTTGGGTAACCCGTGACCCAACCCGCGCCGTAAAACCCGACCCGCGACCAACTTTGACCCACCGCTCCATAGCCATAACCTACCCGATACTTGATTGTTATTAGCTGATAATTAATTGATTTTAGCTGATGCCCATATATAATTCAATTTGCAAACTGTACATCTGTCATCGTTTGCATTTGCAATGCTACCTTAAACGAATGGTACTTACATATTACACGGTACTCAAATTTTAGAAAAATCGGAGGCCGACATAGTAATTTTTTCCGGTTTCGCGGATCGGGAAAAAATTCGCCGACCCACAAAGCCTGAAGTGGGTACCCGCGGGTCGACGACTCACGGCTCAAATTTTTCGACCCAACCCAACCCAGCCCTCGGGTACCGACGTCCGCGTCCACCCCTGTATATATTTCCAGTTATTTAGTTTTTATTTGCTACCAGAATTGAAAAATAAATTTTAATCCTATTTAATAACAAACCTTAATCATTGTAGGCCAAAACCGATTAGTCAGATTCATGAAACAATTAGGAAAGTTCAGAAATAAATCCACAGTGATAAGAACGATGAATGATAATAAAGTTCTTCGACGCGCGTTGTAAGTCCGGCGTATGAATTCTTCACTAACGATTACCAGGGACTCCAAAACCATATTCGGGGTCCCCAGACAAGCAGAATCAGTCCCATTTTGGCGACTCAGACGCGTGGGACCACATTTGCGTCCCACATTTGAGGAAAAAACGTAAAGTTTGAAAATCAGAATCAAGTTCACAGCAGAGGCGATTGTAAACGGACAGAAGTAGAGCAGAATATTGGACATGAACTGAAATGGAGCAAAGTGGTTACGTCACTGAGTAGAGTATTAACTTATTAACTTATTAACTAGGCTATTTTAGTTTTTTATGTTTGCCTATGAGGTGGTCGAGCCCAGGGTAGTGCCTGGATTCACCTCTTCCTTGTGTTTAAACTAGACCAGGCTACGGGTATAGCTCCAAAACAAGGCCATGCTAACTAGGTACGTAGAATGTGCGAGTGTAGAAACAGTTTAAGATAATTTTAGGGCAGAAATTAGAGCCCCACTTCCGATCCCGAAGCGTACAGTCGTGAGTACCCCGAACTATTTTAGTAAACCTCACTTATTAACTTATTAACTTATTATTAACTGTGTCAGTCAACTAAGTGAAGGTGAAGATAACCAACTCAAATAGCTTACCTACATCCTCGTTAGCGTAAGTAATACCCTGTCTAATTTACAAACATTTTGGTGGTAATAGTCTTTCACCTGTTTTCGAGTGCTCATTCTTTAAACTAATGCGCAACGACCTTCTAAATAGGACAAATAATCAATCAAATTATTTAATTCTCACCTTCATATTTTCAATCTGTTTATGACTCAAAGTTTCATTATGAAAAATGCACGCGGGCAAGTCGCCCTTCACTCCGGATCGAGTGGACAAAATGACATAAAATTGTGAGCCGAAAGAAATAAAAATTAGCAGAGCCAAAACTGTTACATTTTTGCAAAAAAATCGTCTTAATCGAGTCCGACTGGCCGAATTCCACGAAAAAACAGCTACGTATCGTTCCACGGCAATGGCGGTTAAACAAAGCGTCGGTAAATGCTGCACAGCGGCCATTAAATAAACCGAAAACTGGCAAAAACTTTCCGTCATGAGCGCAACTTTCACGCCGTCAATTTCTTGCGCCACGACGTAGCAAATAAGGACTCCCAGAAATCCCATATTTCCAAATAGGATTCCCAGGGTTTGTGGGACGAAGTGGAATTTTCCACGACAAGTTATCACCACAATTAAGTTTATCAGATTTACACAAAGTCCGGCAATAGCTACAATTGGCGTGTACCAACGCAGAAATATTTTGACGCGATTGCTCCAATAAAAGTGTTCGATACTTCCGTGATGGAGCAAATTTGTCAAATTGCGCATTATGTCCATTCTGAGGTCAAATGTGAAATTATGCATCATCATGCTGAAATAGACATGCTGTTGTATCAATATTGAACTTGGCTAAAAGAGTAACTTCATCAAATTCTGTTAGGTTGAAAAAGTTTAGTGTGGTTTGTTCCGTTTCTGAACTCCACTGGTATTATCAGATTGGTAAAAAAATGAAATGTGTCATAAATACCGATATTAATAATGTAGAAGAATATAGTAATGTACCTACCTACTCAAAAACATGAGCACTGAAAAATGTTTGTTTAAAACTGTAGGTAAAAGTTTGGCTAATTTGGTAATGCAGTAAGTTAAAAAGCGTGAATTAAAGACGATAGTCAGTAAAAACTAATAAATTATTTATACATATTCTTGTTCTTCCGTATAATTTTGTTCACCTACCTATCAGGGTGCTGTTTACGAATTGCAGTTGTCAGCCACCATTTTTTATTTGGTGTAAAATTTCAATGTTATGAAAACTAGCTACCAGTTTGGGTCACCGAACTGAACGCCATTGGAGAATCCGTCTAAGGGCCCATTCCTTTACCGGATTAAAGGGTTAATTTTAATTGGACTAAACGGTTTAAAAATTAAGCTTCAAAACGCCATTCCAAAGCCTCAGGATTAAACGGGCTGAATTGCTAGCGCGCTGCTTTTTAATCGGACTAAACGGACTTAACCATGCACGCTAATGTTAAGCGTGCATGTTAATTCCGTTTAGTCCAGTGGTAGTTTTGGAATGAGGTCAGACTAAAATTGAGCCGCTGACTTATTTTAACTCCTTTAGTCCGTTTAGGTAGTCCGATATTCCTAAACGTCGGACTAAAACAAGTCCAGTCCGTTTAATCCGGTAAAGGAGTAGGCCCTTACAGTGCCTTTACATTCTCAAATTAACAAAATAATCAAAAAAATCATTGGATAGTCAAACTTTATGTATTTTTGATACCTTTTTTTAAGAGTCAATTTGCATGTGGCTAAATCCGTAAAACATTGCAAAATTTTTTTTAAATCATGCACCCTAGCCCTGCTATTTTTGTACCTAAGCAATTGTAAACCTTTTTACATGAACAAAGTTAGGATCAAGTTTAATTAGTGGCAGATACTATTTCTTAAGTTCTCCACAGAAATTGACAAAAAATAGTTAAGTCCTTAAGTCCTCAAGGTCAAGCATGAAACATGTTTAAAGCTTCAGGTAAAAAATGCAAAAAAACTAAAACATGGTAGGTCAATCACGGAGAAAATCCTAGTTTTTAAGTTACAATTTCAAATAAAAAATAACATTTCAAAAATCACGTTCTAATAGTAGTTTAGCTGGAAATAAAAAAAGCTAGAATATTTGGCGCAGCTTAGTTCCAGCAAAACAGTGGCTTAGCTTTCAAAGATTTTCAACTGCTAAGTTTAATCAGATGCCATGAAACCTCTGCATTTCCTTCAAAACTATATGCTTGCTTTCCGTTAATAGAACTATAAATAGGCTGAATTACTGAATAATTCTTGAATTATCCAGGCCCCCTTGTATACGATATATACTTGGTTCTGTGTTTATGGAGTCTATACATTTTGGAGTGTACGTTAGCATGGGCAAAACAGCTAGAAATGGTGGTTCTTGCTATGTATATTTCAGCGTAAAAACTGGCCCCGAAAGCGGCAAAAATCCTTTGTTGAGTAAAAATTTAATATGTTCGATAATAATAATATTCAAAGCCGAAATCTAATAATACACTGTTTGTTTTAACGCGCATAACGAAATTTGCAATAAAATTTGGAAGTTGAAACCAAAACGGTGCGACCCTATTAATTCCATTAGTCCAACTTAGTCCAAAAACACTGCCGAAACAAGGATGCTTCGCGAACTTGCAATGAATACTGTAAAAAATTTCATAAAATACGGTTGCTTATAGTTATCACAAATTTTTGTCCGCGTTAAAGTCCACAAAGTTAAAAAAATCATCAACGAGTATCCGCTGATTCGAACCCAGACTCTGGCAGTGAAATCACCTTAGACCAATTGAGGATTTGATGACATTTTCCGACATTTTGATATTTTGATAACAACAGTTTGGAAGACCCGATACGTCTGAAAAAAGATTGAAAACTTAGTCAATTTATTTCATTAGTAAATCAAGAATTATTTTCTTTATTGAAAACTACCAGACGAAGAAGATTGTGGTTTTTGCCTGCGCCAAAACACAAGTCCAGACAAACTTAACTCAAGTGGTGTAGATTGTTGCGCTGGCAGCTTGGCGTACATATTAAACTACACCTATGTTGTGAGTCTTGACGCAAGGGTAAAGAGGTCTAATAACTTTGTCGTAATTTTACAGTACCGACCAAAATTACTTGCCACAGACTCCGGTGTCAAAGCGAAGTTGAAGTCTATTGATTCCGGAGTTAAAGTATATATAACTGTATTTATACCATACCTGAAAAAACAGTGCAATAACTAACGTCAATAACTAAGTGCACGCTGCTAGATTCACGACGTGCATTAGTTAATGCACTGCTGTAGGCGTGCATGTCAGTTATTGACTTATCGCACTGTATATTTCAAAACAGATATAATATAAGTACGTTATATGTATCACTTTGTAACATGCACTCAGCAGCTATTCGCACTAAAACGTGAAGCCCGCGTGCATAAACTCGTGCGCTGCGCGCACTCGTCCATGCACTTGGCGCTTCACGTTACAGTGCGTATAAATTCCTGAGTGCACACTACATCGTGCTATAACTTACACATATATGTACTTTGACTCTGGAATTAAGCTACTCCGACTCTGTTTTGACTCTGGAGTCTGTCTGTTCTGTAGCAAGTCATTTTGGTCGGTGCTGTAGTTTTCCCAATAAATATGAATGGCTATTGCAGATTGATTGACAAGCCAATCAGCAGAGTGTAGGTGGAGCTTAGAATGTGAGAATTGAGGTGCAGATGTAAGGGGGTGTCACGTTTGTCCTAAAAAGAAGACCAATGGTTGACCTTCAAGACATAGCATACGCTTAGGAAAAGAATAATTCTACCTTATGCTAAAGACCGCTTGCAATTTGAAGCTGTAAACGCTGAGCTATGGCCTTCCAGAAAAACACCTAAAAACGTAATTACCCCCTTAACGCAATTCCTTAATACAATAGTTACTGCATCAGAGGAAACAAAAATTATAGTATAACAAAATGCAGACAAACAATACAAAAAATTGTTGCAAACCCTTCCTTTTACTTCAATAGGTCCGTTTGAGGTTTGAACGAATTTACTCTGCAGAGAAACTAAGGAAGATTCTCCTGATACATAACGTCCAATACACACCTGTTAACCCAAAACAAGGAAGTGTCATACTCTTCTCATTATGTACTCTTGGTGATAGCATAATCAGTTATGTCAAACATGTGTTGGCTATAAACAACACATAATTGTGTGTTCCCGGGCGTAACTTTATGTGCACAGCCTTGTGAGCAAATCAGTGAACCGTGAGCTTGGACACAGAGAGAAACTGATACTCCTGTAAATATTTTTCGTGCATAACCCGCGACTGCAAATTAGATATGACATGTTCATTGAATGGAAACAGAACTTAGCCTTTTCGCAAGTAATTAGCCGTCTAGTAGACAAAATGACACTCTGACGTAATTAATCAGAAAAATGGTAAAATTATATTATAAATATAAAATTATTATTATAGGCGCATTAAAAGTCAGTGCTGTATGACCTTAAATTATAAAGCACTCCTTATGATATGAAAAATAGCTTGAGGCTTTTGTCAGTTTTGCATAAAGATTCAATTTTATTAGCAGAGAGTTAGGATCGATTCATACTTTTGCAAGGATGTTAAACCGTAAAGGCGAACGGATGAACGGACAGTCAAGTAAAGTGAAAAACAGGCAAACAGATGTTCGCTTATGACTTTGTACGACATACTGTCCCCTAAGGGGCCGCTTATTATACCTATACTACATACATCCCTCGGAATCTGAGATCCCTACGTTAAACTAGGTTGGTAGGACGAATTTGTGCAGGTTATAGCATGATGTAGAGTGCACTCAGTAATTTATAAACACTGTTTACGTGAAGCGACAAGTATGTGCCCGAAATAAAAATGTCGGATTTTAGGGAAGCACTTCCTCAACTAATGACGTCGAACACTGTTGACAGATTCTTTTAACGAAAATATGTAAATTACCAGCCAACAAATTGAGTTTTTGAAAAAACAAAAGTGATATATTTGGTTCAGTTGTCAAATTATACTGTAACAAACAGTAGCTCACTTATTAACTACAGCGAAAGCACGAAAGTGAGTCTGTATAGACAATATGTAAGCCTGAAAAAAGTCAGATCCAAAAATAATATTCCTAATTGGACGAATTCGTGACATTTCAGCCCCAGTGTCACATTTGACATTAAAAATTTAACTTTCTCCCTACACATTCCGAAATGACAAGTCTGTTTACTAAAAGTTTAATTAGAAATAGTACCACAGAATAATGAAAATAGTTTTACGCAGAGGTCGCATTGTCAAAAAGGTCATTAAGGTACACTAAACTTGGATTTCCTATGAAAAATTTAAGTCTACGTTGGGATGGTTGATAAACTTTACTATTGTAAGCAAGCTTCTGTCTGATTAGCTTTTGTGCATGAGATAATGTATTTTCCACAGCTATTTCTCACCTACATTATCGCGATGCGTGTGAGTGTGATTAGCCCAACTAAACCTGTTCAGTTTATGCTTCATAACAAGACCTTAAGTTATTCCATGGAAATTCAACATCTACTAGCATACAGTGTGTCACGTGACCTGATAAATGTTCCTTCAATAGAGAGGTATGTCAAAACAGTGATATATATATATATATATATATATATATATATATATATATATATATATATATATATATATATATATATATATTATATACGTATCTACTGTTGACTGACCATGATTAAACTAAATTTTTATTCCGCCTAAAGGCGGAATATTTACAATGATTTGGTAGCAACAAGAGTTAAGCACTTGGTGCTACGAGCCACCATACGGCCTATGCTTATCATAGGCCTATGGCAGTCTTTTTTTCCTGCGAATGGGGGCCGATACTGACAATTATAGAGTTCTGCCTGGGCCTGTAGCGGGCCGCGGGCGCGGGGCGGGCCCTGCGAGATTTTTAGAAACGGGGCCGGCACGTAAAATTCCCGGGCCCCGGGCCGTGCGCGGCCCGCGTGCCCTAGCGGGCAGGGGCCGTCCACCCGCCCGGAATAGATATCCGCAAGCCCATGGCCGTCTCGAGCTTCAGCAACGATGAACAATGGACTGCATTGCAAATATATTGATTTTTACAAGTGCGCAGGCACTCATACGACACTCAGACGCACACACAATGCATTTTCTCACTTGATAAACTTTGTGCAGGGCCAGCCAGCCCGAGGGCACCGGGCCAGCTACGGGACGGCTAGCGGGCCCCAGGCCTGCTCCGGGTCGGCCCGCGGGCCCCGGGCCGATCAGCCGCAACGGCCCGCCGGGCCTGTAGCGGGCCGGGCCGGCCCGGGGGCCGGGTCCGGCCCGGAAGCGCGCTAGTTGGCCCGGCCCCGGAAAAAATGCTAGTGGCAGAACTCTACGACAAAACCATGTTTAATCTGAAAATAAATTACAAATAATACGTTTACAACAAAACCATGTTTAATCTGAAAACAAAATAACAAATAATACGTTTAAATTCTTAACTATTGCTTAACTCAAATATAACTTTCTTTAAAATTACGTATATGAAATTGTTTATTGAAATTTTGTTTTCATTCGCGGAACCCCCTTTTCAAGTTTTT
>JASANF010016053.1:0-29120 GCA_030248245.1 Trissonchulus sp. WLG1_4
TTTTGCACGCTGATTTAGGGAGACTGCGTTTAAACGCAGTCTAAGACTTAGACCGAGTCTAAGTTAAACAGGCTTTGTGAATCCCCTTGATTTTAGGGTACCCGCCTCCTGAAATCAAGACACTTTCCTGATTTGAAGGCGGTTCCCCCCTGGAATCAAGACATGTCATGATTTGAGAGAGGGGTACCCCTCTGACATCAAGGCGTAAAAGGGCTATTTTGTTCCGGCTGATTAGCTAGAATTGGGAAGAGTGTCATACTATTCCGTATTATGTGCCCTTAATGTAAGGCTACTCGGTACAGCACTTACTGAATGTCCCAAGCAGGAACAGTAGGTTTAGGCTTAGGGGGAAGTCAGACTCCCTATCCCTTCGCTTATCCTGACGGCTGGTATGATGTATGATGAGCGGGGTCTTCCGTACAGGTAGGTAGATGTCGCGTGTAAGCGTGCACGGCGCACGAGATTTTACCCCCCCCCCTCCCCACCCCCAGGTGCTATGTATTTGCGTTATTATAGTGTCCAGCTCAAAAACGCCCTCCCCCACGGCCCCACCCCCAGGCCCAGGCGCTATTTGCGCTATTATAGTGGCCAGCTCAAAAACGCCCCCCCATCCCCCCGCTATTTGCGCTATACACGCTACGACATATGTAGTTGTGTTTTGATAGACGATATTAAAAATTAGCGCATGTAGCAAAACGATAGCGCATCAAAGTGCTATATATAAGCGCTATTTTTTTTCATAGGCTTAAAAATTTGCGCTTATAGCACCTGACCTGAGGGTGCTATTTGCGCTATTTAGGCACTATTTTGTGATATTGGCTACTTTATTGAAATTTTTTGTACTTTTTACTACGTATACAATCCCTCAATAAAAAATAATTTTAAAATTATTTTTAAATTTTAGTTTGTCTTCTGGTCGATGATATAAAAAATAGCGCATATAGCAAAACGATAGCGCATCAAAGTGCTATAAGCGCTATTTTTTAATAGGCTTAAAATAGCGCTTATACATAGCACGTGAGGGTGCTATTTGCGCTATTTAGGCGCTATTTTATGCTATAGGCCAAATTACTGATAATTTTTTACTTTTTACTACGTATACGATCCCTCAATTAAAAATAAGAATTTTTAAATTATTATTTTAAAACTTTAATTTTATACAGAATAAAAGCTTAGAAGGGTAAGAAAGTTCAGTAGGCGTCCACTCCCCCTCCCCCCGGTTTTTGGGTTTGTGTAGGACTTTCCATCCCTCGCTCCTATTAGTCAAAAATGTAAGCAATTACCCAACATGACTTTCCATTCTTCGCACCTTATTGGTTACGCAAAATGAAACAATAGAAGAATAAAAAGATTCAGTAGGCGCCCACCCACCCCCCACCGCCCGGTGTTGGGTTTGTAGGGCTTTCCATCCCTCGCTCCTATTAATCAAAATTGCAGGCAATCACCCAACATGACTTTCCATTATTCGTTCCTATTGGTTAGGCAAAATAAAACCCTAAAAGGGTAAGAAAGTTCGCTCCTATTGGTTACGCAAAATGAAACCCTGGAAGAATAAAAAGATTCAGTAGGCACCCACCCACCCCGCACACCCCGGTATTGGGTTTGTAGGGCTTTCCCTCCTTTGCTTCTATTAGTAAAAATTGCAAGCAATCACCCAACATGACATATATTACTCAAGAAATATTTAATGTCAAACTCACTTTTTTGAATGTAAAAACAAGTTTTTATAGATTTTCGGACACGCTGAGTTTATTTTTAGCACTTTCCAAGCGAAAAAACGTGGATTTATAGCTTTTCGAAAATATTCAAATTTTGTCGAAACTCGTTGTTTTTCGACATTTTGAGGCTAATTTTCGAAATTTTTCACCAATACAGTCGTGATATCAGTCTGAAGTTGCATCATCAAAACGTAACTTATAATAATATTTAATTCAGCTTTGTTTCCAACATATTCTGCTCATTTATATTTTATACCAAAAACTGTTAATTTTTCAAACTATATACATAGGCAGGAAATTTCAACTTTAAACTAAATTTGCCTTGCGCTCAGCCTTGGCCGGAGAATTAGACTTAGAAACTTTTCTGTTAACAAGCACCAAACCGGCTGTAGTAAGACAACTGTAACTTCCTTAATAGTAAATTTTTGGCAAGATTTTGCTATTTTTGAAATTCACACACCTAGACAAAGCGTTTCCAGGTATCGCTGAGTTTCTAGCACGTCTGTGGGCTGAGAAATCGAAGGTTAAAGTTCGGACAAAATTTCAGTTTTGACTGTCAAGTTTCTACAGTACTGTGCAAAAAAAGTTCCCTGTTCGTCGGCGTACGACGAGCTTCGTCGTTCGCGAAAAGTGACGAACGGTGGCCGGAAAGTGACGAACAAAAAATTTATGCACTAGGCGAAATCTGCATCGTCAAACTGAGCTCACATACCAATTGTTATTGTTTCTTTTTGCATAAACAATAAATTAATTACATTTTCCGACAAAAATAGTTATTTTTTTAGTTAACTAAGGTGGCATGATACTTGGGTATTAATACTTTTGATACCGGTATCAATATTAAAATTGGTATCAAAAGTATCATATTTAAATTATGGTATCATATTTAAATTATTTGGTATCATATTTATATCATATTTAAATTTTTTGTGAGTATCAAATATCAAAAGTATCATATTTAAATTCAAGGTATTGTATTTATATCATATTTAAATTTTTTCCGAGTATCAAATATCAAAAGTATCATATTTAAATTCAAAGTATTGTATTTATATCATATTTAAATTTTTACCAAGTATCAAATATCAAAAGTATCATATTTAAATTCAAAGTATTGTATTTATATCATATTTAAATTTTTTCCGACTATCAAATATCAAAAGTATCATATTTAAATTCAAAGTATTGTACTTATATCATATTTACATTTTTTCAAAGTAGCAACAGTAGTATTTAAATGGCAGTATCATATCTAGTATCAAAAGTATGATTCCCACGCTTAAAGGCGGCACCTTTTGATGTTTGTGCAGGCTAAGAACGGCGGCTTTCTTTGATCTCGCTGTGTGCTCCGCCTCCTTATTTTGATTGGCTACTGCTCCGCTTCTTTATATTTAGAGGAAATTAACAGTCTAGCTGGACCATAAAAACTAAAGGGGGCACCCTTGTGTAAAATTTCAGTCGGAAAAAAATAAGAAAATCAATTAAGGGGGTAGTGTCGCGAAAGCAGTTTTGCTCATAGGCTGTGAAAATAGAACTTTTTTGTTTTGAAGTAGTACATGCAATGAGAAGCTAGTCCAACGCTGTATGGTATCAAATAATTGCTGCCAGACATCACACTATCAATATTGAAAAATATCTTGGACCAATCGTCATTAGTAAGCCAGACATCACACAATAGGGACATAAAAGTTCTAAAAATCAAGCCAGATATCAGATTGGCCAGCTTGTGAAGTACACATCATGTGTGGACGCGCAATTTTTTGCGACAAATAAGAAAAAAGAAAATTGAAGGTTCGTTTTTCTTCTGATTTGAAAATAAGCGTCTAGATTTTCCACAATTTATCATTATTGCTGTTACTATTTTACAGTTTAAGTACACCTTCACAGTTCAAACTAGTATTACTCCACAGCCGCTACAGTAATCTGCACTAAATTTTGTGTGCATAAACTACAACATATGTGCTTTTAGTCTGTGTAAAAAAACTAAACAGAAAAATTGATAAATGTGACTAAAAAATGGAATGTGAATAGGTTTTTTTTTCGTCATTTTTCCGACTTTGAGACATTATTGCAAACTATATGCTGCACCAATTTTGCTGAAACTTGGCAAAAAAATTTGCCTTTTGGTAGATTTTTAAAATATAGAAAGAACAATTTCTAACATTTTACTGAACAAGTTTTACAGTCGCGCAAAATCGACTGCTTTCGCGACACTACCCCCTTAATAGGCAGTAGGTTGGTAGTTAGTTTGGTTTCGTAGCATTTTGATACTTTTGATATAAATATGATACTTGGGTATTAATACTTTTGATACCGGTATCAATATTAAAATTGGTATCAAAAGTATCATATTTAAATTATGGTATCATATTTAAATAATTTGGTATCATATTTATATCATATTTAAACTTTTTGCGGGTATCAAATATCAAAAGTATCATATTTAAATTCAAGGTATTGTATTTATATCATATTTAAATTTTTTCCGAGTATCAAATATCAAAAGTATCGTATTTAAATTCAAAGAATTGTATTTATATCATATTTAAATTTTTGACAAGTATCGAATATCAAAAGTATTTTATTTAAATTCCAAGTATCATATTTATATCATATTTAAATTATTTTGCGGTATCAAAACAACGGTAGGTGGCACTCCTGAAATGTGGGTTTTGGCCATTATTTTGAAAACGCGCAAAAATAAACGTGCGTCATAAGAACAAAAGTTGTTCAGGCTTGGATTTCCTTCAATTTGATGTACATATCACATGAAAAATTTTTTGAAAAATTTAGGGCTTTTTACAGTAAGAAAAATAGATTTTCACGAAAAAAGGTCCATAAGCCAGTGCATTTAGGCCGTGTTTACATTGAGCTTTATTTCGCCATTTTCGGCTTTTTTTCAGCTGCTCGAGCAGCTGCAAAAAAGCCGGAAACGGCGAAAAAAAGCTGGAGCAGCTGAAAAAAAGCTGGAACTGCAGCGTTGTCATGACAACGGAGCAGCTAGTCTGTAGTGACCGCCATACTTATCCGCATTTTTTCAGCTGCTCCAGCTTTTTTCCAGCTGCTCCAGCTTTTTTCCAGCTGCTCGAGCAGCTGAAAAAAAGCCGAAAATGGCGAAAAAAAGCTGCAGCTTTTTTTCAACTGCTCGAGCAGCTGAAAAAATGCTCAATGTAAACACGGTCTTACACGTACATACAGATGTATGTAATGATTTTTAAAGATTAAAAACGGGGGCCAATGCGTTCCTTCAAGCAGGTGAGCCGGGTGCCCCTGTAAACACCCACATGCATTCAGTAACAGCTATTTCATTCGTAATCTGTTTAAAATATATTAATAAATTACCTTGCATGGTGCATTTAATAAGAAGGGTTTTCGTGTTTATTTTTAATTTTGCTTGCTGCTTGCTTGCTGCACGACGCTGTTATTTGTAGTCCGTGTGAGTGTAACTGATGGCGCACACAGCTTGCACTAACATACACTTACTATGCATTTATTTCTGGTTTATTTCATGCTTGCTTAGTTTTTTTAGACGGTGCTGGTGAGTTTATTTAGTGTAGTTTGGTTTAGTTATATTACGTATAATTAATTTTCACACATTAGGTTGGCGCTTGCCATTATTTAATTGCGCCCCTCCCCTTGAGACGCTTAAGTTATTTTATTGCTGACCAATCGCCATGTTATTTTACGTGTCGCTGTTGCTTGTGTGTGTATACTTTCAGTGCATGTCCTGGTATCGTTTGCTACCTCGCGATCTCAGTGACGAAAGTAAAACAACGACCTTAATATCTAATAGGTTGAAGAAGCTAGGTATGTCGTTTTTTGTGCTGGATAGTGTATATAAGCATAACCATGGTTATCGCTGTTTTCCTTTTTCAAGGCTAACCTTGTCAATTTGCTGTTTATCTGCTTAGAAGTCACTAGTATGAAGATATCCATAACACAACAGTGAAAATGTCTACAGCAGTGACATCTGGCGTCCACTAAAGTTTTATTTTTCGCTTTGACACAGTCACGCTTACGTATGTCTTGTTTATTGATTGTGGCTCCTGCATAATCTGTGCTTTGTTTGCTTTTGTTTTGCCAGTTACAGGCATTTTCACAATAAAACGAGTATCGTAAGTTTTCGGAAAAGTAAGTTAAATATTATATTAATTAATATATACATATCTGGGAACTCCCTCATTGAGCTAAATGTTCGCTTACGCCAAGGCCAACCGGCTTGCGGGGAGGTGCCCCAGTCACTGGAAGGGCCCCTCAACACACGCACGCAGACCTTAACAGGGCGTAGTCAGACTGTCGAGACTATAAGTATGAATTAGAGCAAAAACGACCACCTAACCTTTCCAAAATTCATCCAAGTCTGTATCCAAAATTCTTATCTACATAGATAAGCCTTACACATCGTAAAAAGATATCTATATATAACTCTAAAATTGTCCATTAAAAATAATGCACTAATCTAGGGAACTGCAACTTCCGAGGTCATTCTTTGATATAAAACGTCTACTGCATCCGTAACACTACATCGAGCACCCGCTTAATACGAGACTAAAAGCATTTTTTCCACGCCTAGCCAAACGTGGTTATTCCATATATGCTTTGCAGAAATAACGAAAACTTACATTAAAAAGTCTACACTCACCGACTCCAAAATCGATTTCCGCCGTCATCTCCTTCCCAGTTTCTGACTATGCCCTGTACATCGCTTGTACAGAAATAAAACAGCATGGAAAGATCTGATTAACATTACGCCCGTTTGTAAACGGTAATTAGGGTCCAGTTGACTGGGGCGGGCGACACGGGCAGCCAGCAAAACCGGGCCTTCCGCTCCCCATGCGTGAACCTCGGATTACTTAGTGGCCCCCACTACAGGCACTACATACACAATTATTAGCTTGCATGCATGTGTATATATTTAATGCCTGCTGTTTTGCCACGGTGATCCGCCTGACCGTCGTAGGTTGGGATCGACTTGTGTTGTTTCCGAGCATCTCTGTAGTCGAGAGGATGGTAAAAAAAAGACTAAAAACACTAGCAGCTGTGTTTTACTTTAACATACTTAAAAATTTTCGGTGTTTTATTGAGTGTGGTGTAGTTTTTTGTAAAATAAAGCAGTATTTTCTGCATGACGCTGAAATAAAGTCCGTGTGAATACAAACGAAATTTTCGGCTTGCGATTTTAAAAAATTGGCTCAACAAAGAAAGTTAAAATTTGGCACATTAAATGCACCTTGTTGTCTTCGAGCGGTCGCGAAATTTGATTTTGAGCAAATCGATCGTTTTTCCGACTTATTCTACCCCTAAGGGTTTTAACACCAATAATTTCACTCTAGATTTTTATTAAAAGGGGTGACAGCTATTTTGGGGGCTAGAGATTAGATTAGGGGCTTGGCTGACGATGGGGGATCAAGTGCAGTTGGGGGGGGGAAATAGTGGACCTATTTTTTGGAGTAGAGCACCTTGAGGGAAGCATTTTTTGTATTAGAATCCCTATCCACAAATTTGGATTTTCTGAGCTATGACCCCTTGAAAATTGCATTTTCAGTGTTTTTGGAAGTGAACGTAGGCAAAAGTTCGAAGCCAAAAATGGCTGTAATCTTTGTTTTTGGATAGTTTTGAGTGAGTTATGATGTTTTAAGGCATCGTCTAGGCTTAGTTAGCAGGATTCCCTAGGCTAAGCTTTCAGAATTTTTTCTGAAAATTTCGATTTTTTATTGCCTAAGCCTGAGCCTAAGCCTAAGCCTGAACCTAAGCCTAAACCTAAGCCTGATACTAAGCCTAAGCCCTAAGCCTAAGCCCAAGCCTAAATTAAGGCCAAGTTTGAATTTGGTCAAAAATTGGACGTTTCTGGCGAATTTGGCCAATTTTTTGGTAGGAACCCGGTCAAAGAGCCTTTGTTTTGATTCTAAAAAATTCTAACCAATAATCTGACACCATTTTGACACGATTAGAACGGAAAAAATAAGAGCTTCGAAAAAAAATGCGAAAACGTCTCTCACTGAGGGTTCACATTTCGGGGGGTCGTATCTCAGAAAATCCAAAAAATGAAATAGGGGTTCTTGAAGCAAAAATGCTTCCCCCAAGGTGCTCTACTCAAAAAAATAAAGGATCAAGTGCAGTTGGGGGGGGGAAAAATAGTGGACCTATTTTCTTGAGTAGAGCACCTTGAGGGAAGCATTTTTTGTAATAGAACCCCTATCCACAAATTTGGATTTTCTGAGCTATGACCCCTTGAAAATTGCATTTTCAGTGTTTTTGGAAGTGAACGTAGGCCAAAGTTCGAAGCCAAAAATGGCTATAATCTTTGTTTTTGGATAGTTTTGAGTGCGTTATGATGTTTTAAGGCATCGTCTAGGCTTAGTTGGCAGGATTCTCTAGGCTAAGCTGGCAGGATTTTTTCTGAAAATTTCGATTTTTTATTGCCTAAGCCTGAGCCTAAGCCTAAGCATGAACCTAAGCCTAAGCCTAAGCCTGATACTAAGCCTAAGCCTAAGCCCCATACTAAGCCTAAGCCCTAAGCCTAAGCCTAAGCCCAAGCCTAAATTAAGGCCAAGTTTGAATTTGGTCAAAAATTGGACGTTTCTGGCGAATTTGGCCATTTTTTCGGCAGGAACCCGGTCAAAGAGCCTTTGTTTTGATTCTAAAAAATTGTAAACAATAATCTGACACCATTTAGACACGATTAAAACGGAAAAAACAAGAGCTTCGGAAAAAAATTGCGAAAACGTCCCTCACTGAGGGTTCAGATTTCGGAGGGTCGTATCTCAGAAAATCCAAAAAATGAAATAGGGGTTCTTAAAGCAAAAATGCTTCCCCCAAGGTGCTCTACTAAAAAAAATAGGTCCACTATTTTTCCCCCCCCAACTGCATTTAACCCAAAAAATAGGTCCACTATTTCCCCCCCCCCAACTGCATTTTACCCACGATGGGGGTTCTATATTTTTTTAAAAGATGGGGTAGGAAACGATTTATGGGCAAAAATAATCCCCCCCCAGCCGAACCTTGAACCGTCCCAGGATAGCGATCGCAGGGGTCTGGGGACGGCAGCCCCCAGAAGCTGGAGCTTTTTTGGAATTTTAAATAAAATTTGCATTGAAAAAGCAATTCTAAGCAACACTTATTGTAAAAATCAGAGTGGTTGCAGGGGTCTGGGGGCGGCAGCCCCCAGAAGCTGGAGCTTTTTTTAGAGTTTTGAAATAAAATTTCCATTGAAAAAGAAATCCTAAGCAACACTTGTGTAAAAATCAGAGTGATTACTTGCAGGGGTATGCATGGGGGCGGCAGCCCCCAGAGGCTGGACCTTTTTTGGGGGTTTTGAAATAAAATTTTCATTGAAAAAGCATTTCTAAGCAACACTTGTAAAATCATTTTTGCATAATCATTAAAAATGTCATTTTTGCTACGATAAAACATCTAAAAGGATATATTAGACAGTATATTAAGCAAATACATAGTGTTCAATGCACCCATATACACATAAACACGCTTTAATGGAACACAAAGCAAGAAATATTGAGCCACAGGGTTGCAGGGGTCTGGGGACGGCAGCCCCCAGAAAAAATTGAGGAAAATTTTGATTTTTAGGCCAAATTTAGTCAATTGGAGACGTATATATTGGAAATTTTTTTCTATAGGCCCTCTTTGGCAAAGGGGGGGGGCCCAGAGCCAAAGGGGGGGGGGGGGGAGGGGGGGCGGGGCCCGTGGGCCCCCCCCTGGATCCGCCACTGTTGAAAACTGCACTTTTTACATGAAATAAAAAAATTTAGTGGATCTACAGCAAGCATTTAACAATGCGGGGGTCTGGGGCGCCAGCCCCCAGAAGTTTTAGCTTTTTTGAGGTTTCAACCATCGACATTGCATTGAAAACTGCACTTTTTACATGAAATAAAAAAAATTTAGTGGATCTACAGCAAGCATGTAACAATGCGGGGGTCTGGGGGCGGCAGCCCCCAGAAGTTGGAGCTTTTTGAGTTTTTAACCATAGACATTGCAATGACAACTGCACTTTTGACATGAAATAATAAAAAATATTTATATAAGTTTAAAAAATTAAACATTAATATTTAAGCCCATGGATCAAAAAAATAGGCCCAGTTGGAGTGAATCTTTTTGTACTATGGGCCAGCGTACGCTATTTTATGGCTGCGTTCAAAAATTGGGGTTTTGCGATGATTTATCGTTGCAATATGCTTTTGCCAGGTGGCTCTTTCTGATCCGTCGTCAAAAACGACCGTTTCTGATGTGTCTTTCAATTTTAGGGCTGCAAAATGACACACGAGACGCGGATACACGTGCCGTTAGCAGATCACTATTCAAAGCTCCAAATGGTCGACTCTGGCTAATTTTATTATACAGAAACTATAAATTGGCCGAAAATTGCTAATATGTGTCGTTTTTAGCGTTAAAATAGCAATTAAATGCATTTTTAACACGTTTTAAAAAAAGAAAAGTTATTTCCCCCGAAATTTTTTGTGGCTGAGCCACTGCAGGTTGGTGTGATAATGCTTCAAAAATTAAAATTAACAAAAAGTGAAAAAATAGCGAAAAACCATCATGTATGCAAAAAATAGAAACAAACATGTATGCAGCAGAGCAAAAAATATTATACTGTGTATTTAATTTTTTACCCTATCTGACTATAAAAACATGTGAGACATTAATCAATTAACACAGACTATGATAATAGACCTGGCATATATATAGGCATCAGGCATGCACAAAGACAAAAGGTATCTAAGCCGAAAAAACATCAACAGAATGGAAAAAATTTAGAGATTTTTTAAATTTTGAAGGTAGAATTTGTCAATTGTGGAGGTATCAGAAACACTTTTGTCAGCTTTCGAAGTTTGGGAAAGGGGGGGGGGCTGCGACCCTCTAAGGGGGGGGGGGGGGGCTCAAATCGCTAAGGGGGGGCTGCAGGCCACCCAGCCCCCCCCCCCTAAATACGCCACTGTGGGCCGACTCTACCGTAAGATCGCTACCAAGGTTAACGTCGGGTGTCACTCGAGGAAATGCAGATCAAACACAAAAGTATACACCGCAATTTGATGCAGGACAAGAAATCAGACAAATCAAGATAAAACAAGCAATCAGCATAAAAATGCAGGCAACCTATTGCAATGTACTGCCAATTTGTGTCTATAGCCATATATTTTGACTGCCATGACTGACAAATGACAAATGACTGCCATCGATTGCTTAATTTACTAGCCTAACTTTACCTGCAGGTAATTTTGAGAATACGGCCCCAGATTTTTATTAAAAGGGGCGACAGCTATTTTGGGGGCTAGAGATCAGATTGGGGGCATGGCTGACGATGGGGGTTTTATATTTTTATTAAAAGATGGGGTAGGAAGCGAGTTATAATCGAAAATAATTCCCCCCCCCGCTTCAGTCTGACCAAGGGGTATACCATGCGGACAGTACCTCATACTATTCTTATTTCGCCAGCAGGTAACGTAACAATGCAATAATTGTAAGTCTGAGGATTAGTAGAATCAAGTACCCATGGGGGTTACATTCTGAACCCTGTTTTGGCCGATTCATAAAAAATTAAACAAGGGTCTCGTGCTTAACAACCGTTTGCTTAAACTGGAAATCCGTATCATCGGGTCACTCTGCCAAGGGTTTTAATGCTAATTTTTTTCATTTTTTAACCACATTTTTTATAAGAACTTTATTAAAAAAGCTACAGCTGTTTTTGGGCCAAAGATCGGAGGGATTGGTTAAAGACAGACTGTTTAGATTTGGGATGCTTGGATTTTTGAAATAGGGTTGTAAATAGTTTTAATGTAAAAATTCAACTTCATGTGTATCACCCGTATGACTTGTGCTTTTTGTGTGTTCTAAGTGCGCGTTCATTCAACACGGACGTAATGTCTATTTAAACTCTATTGTTGCGGTGAATTTCAATGAAGATTTCGGATGGATTTTGGTGGCAACCATTCTCTGGTATTTCCCATCTACTCCGTAAACCAGTGGCACAATGACAGTCGAGAGCGACCCGCTGATTGAAATATCTTTCGGCGATTTGGAATTCTATGAACAGCTCAGCTCAGGACAGTATGGCAGCGTTTATCGGGCACGATGGAAAGCCAGAGACACTATTGTGGCAGTGAAGAAAGTGCTCGTGCTTGAGAAAGAGGTGTTTTTGTTTGTTCACTATAAATATGTACAAATTGATTTTTTATAATATATATTAGTTATATTATAGATGTATAAAATGTATGTATAGTTAACGCCACTTGGTGGACGAATGTCTTTAGTGTATAAGAGTTAAGACATATTGATGTTATATACACATCCATGTCTGAACAGTGTATAGTGTTTAAACAGTTGGACACTTGGACGAAATAGGCTTTTTTTAGGTTCACTCTGAACCTTGGGTGAAAATATAATATATGTTAGGATTATCATAGTACAGTTTATTTTATGACGACTACTATGACCAACAAATTTAATGTTTTAGGCGCATATGCTGAGTCTGCTCCGACATCGCAACATAATTCAGTTTTTTGGCGTCGTTACTCAAAAACCAAATTATTGCATCGTGACAGGTTTGTTTCTGTTTATTTATTTGGTTGTATTTAAGTTTGGTGTTTGGTGTTTGCAAGACATGGCCCCACACAAAAAGGGGAAAGAACCAGGAACCAAAACTACCGTGATGTAGCTGTTAATATATACATAAGGTGTCTGACCATGGTCTTGTAATTTCACCTAAAAACTTCAAAAACCTAAAAGTCATCCAAGCAATAGGTAAAAAAATGACAAATAATGACCCAAGTCTCGGTTTTGGCGGTCTCGGAATTTGGTCTCGGTCTCGGTAGACTCGGTTTCGTGGTCTCGGTCTCGGTCTCGGAAAAAAAACCGAGACTTCCATCCTTACTGGTCTAGTCAACTTTCTATTCTAATGTTTCTTTTAGTTTTGCCCTATACGATATCCGTCACACAATAAATGCGTTGGGTATCACCAGATATCGTTGTGTGGGGGTGATTGCTCCTCCAAACCAGAAAGGACTGCTTCCCCCGGATCGGTTGACACCCCGGACCCCCCCTTTTCAAAGAATAAAACTTTTAAAAATTACCCCCCCCCCGGTCGACCACTCCCCCCCAGATTTCAGCTGCTCGTGTGTGGTAATCACTAATCACTGACCTGTAATAGCTTGCAGACAGTCTGAAAATGTTGCAGATCCTCTGCGACAGAATATCCGCGACATCCTCAGTGTGTTCGTGACCTTTTCAGAGTTTGCCCCAAACGGCTCGGTGTACGACTACCTGCAGGACGTGGAAAACGAGGCTCTCTCATTCGAGAACATCATCACCTGGGCCAAGGACATCGCCAGCGGAGTGGACTACCTGCATCGCGGGGCCCCGGTCACCATTGTGCATCGTGATCTCAAGTCCAAGAATGTGGTTCTATCGGAGGATTGCGTGTGCAAACTGTGCGATTTCGGCACTTCGCGACCTATCACGCATACAACACAAGTACATACTTAATATAGTCATCATACTATACAATAAGCGCAGACAGGTAATTCTGGGAATTCAGAAATGATTTTTTGAATGAATGCATAACAATTTGCATAGTTGAGTAAGTGAGTAGCGTATAATAATATGTGGAAAATATAGGTTTTAAGGATCTCGTTAAAACGATTTCTTCGATTTATAAAAACTGTTTCAGATGTCTCACGCGGCCGGCACGTACGCGTGGATGTCGCCCGAAGTGATTCAAAGCAAGCCTGTCTCCACGGCAACGGACATTTGGTCTTTCGGCGTGATTCTGTGGGAGTTGCTCACCAGAGAAGTGCCTTTTCGTGGTCTAGAAGGATACATGTAAGTTGGTGGCAAGTTCTTGTAATTACTTAGGTAAGTGTGCGATAAGATGGACGTAGCGTATTCCGATTTGCATTTGTTTGGACACAGCTTCAGAATCGGATATTCGGATAAAAATTTTCTTTTATTTAAAATGCATTGTAATGAACAATTCTGTCTGTGTGCATTTCATGCGATGAAGTATTCGACTTAGACTGGGTTCAAATTAAACGGGTTCAAGTTAAACACCTTCTCGAATCTCTTTGTTAACGCAGTTTACCATAACTTAAAAATTGTTAGACATAGAATATTCAGTAGTGGTCATGCCGTGACTTCAGCCTTTTTTGAAGAGTCAGTTGTACTGTTTAAGGATCGCCTATGTGGTGGTGGAGAAGGGCGTTCGTCCGGTCATCCCGTCCACCTGTCCGAGCAGTTACCAGAAATTGATGCAGGACTGCTGGCGTGTGGAACCCAGGGAACGACCAGACATGCTGGACATTTTGCAGAGACTCGACGATATGTGGGACGATCCCAATTTGGCTGGTCAGACAAGTTTTTTTTAGATGAATCGAAAATTGTATGTATATCTGCTTAGCGTTCGAGCATCTTTGAAATGTTGTAATGTATATATTATATATATGCTTGCCTCTGTTGCTGACACCTACATATAGCTCTACTTGGTGTATACTTGGTGTAATTTGGGGCCTTACTAACAATAACAAAACCTTTGACTTCTTACAATCCACCCGTCTTTGTTTTTTTCTAAATTAATAGATGGTTATAGCTGCTGGCTAACGACTATTTGGTATTAGCGTTTGTGTCATGTTGAATAAAAATTGCTGCTTATTTTAAGCTTTTTCGATAGTTTTTTTACAATTCAGTTTGTATATATTATATTTCAGGTCAAATGGACACGTTCATGCGTGACTCGAATCAGTGGAAGCAAGAGATTCAGGCAGAGTGTGACCGGCTGACGCAGCGTGAACAAGAGTTGCGAAATCGTGAGTCCCGACTGCAGCGTTGGGAGCTGATTCTGCAGCGACGCGAGCAACACATGGAGGCGACGCGTCACCAGCTGCAGCGTCAGCTATCCTATGACGTGCAGCAGTGGACTGTGGACCGAGTGGCGGACTGGCTGCGAGAGTTGCAGGCCCAGACTGAGGGGAGCCTGGGCATCACCAGTATTCTGGTAGAGACTTTTCTGGTCAACCATATTGACGGACAACGCCTGATGCTGCTGACCGAGTCCGACTTGCTGCACATGGGTCTGGACTCCATTGGCTGTAGACGCGCCCTGATCACGGAAATTGAACGACTGGATTTGACTAATCGACGATTGATCAACTTTCCGCCGCTGTCGAAAGTGGTCCGACCGGCTGCTACTGTAGCTGGCACGGTGACGCCAAAGCGATCTAGTAGTTCCAATGCCGAGTCCGGTGATTCTTCGCTGCTCCGTGTCAGCTTTGAGACAGAACCATCCAATGCTTTTGAAAACAGCGAAGCCAGTTCACTATTGGATGTGCGGAAAACGTCCTGTCCCGCTGATCTGCAAAAATTGAGCACTTCTAGACAGGGGTCAGAAAATGCCTCAGGGCTAACATCACCGGCGCTCGTTCAGCTGACGCTTATCTTTGGTTTCTATGCAAGAGACAATCCGGAACCGGCATCGATTCGGTGGAAACCTTTCATGGATATCGACGACTCAGAAGTGGCTCAGCCTTGGGCTTTGATCAAAGATGTAAAGTTCTGCTTCACCCGTCCTCCTTACGATGTTCACAAACTGGAACAGAGGCCGTATGTGTTGGACCGCTGGCTGATTGGCTTGGATCCGGGCCTGGTTATCAACTGTATCATTAGCTATAGTGACTTGGTGCATAAGCCTAGGAATACCAAATTCACGTTTAACCTTAGCGCGGACTATGTGGGGAAATTGAGCGAAAAAGTGGTGAGCTTGGAATTGTGCGAAAATTGGGGCCAGCGACCAACGGGGATACCCCATAGTCGGAGTGGTAGTTGCTTGCAAAACGCCACCGGTGCTTCTCCGCAACTTCAAGGTGCTTGGGCGGAACGATTTTTCCCTGACAGCATTCCTTCGTTGCCAGATACTGCCTATCCTAGCAATAGTAAGGCATCGCATCCTGATTCAACTTTGTGAAGTATTGTATATTCTAAAATATCACTTCAAATTGGATTTGAATTTTTTATTTTTAATTAAACTAAATTAATTCTCAACTCAACGTAGCAGTCTCCAGATTTTGATAAAATTTGAGAAGTGATTTGTACTTATCATCTGTATTCTGTATCTTTATTTCAAAAAGGTGATTGGTAAATGGTAGGAAGGAAGTTAAGTTCAGTAAATATGATAGTTAGTCTGATACAGTTGATTTCGATTATGAAAACGCTCTTAGACGGAACCAGCAGTGAATTCGAGCTGAGTTACAGTGCTAGTTCAATAGTATTGTAAAAGGAAGGTTTCACATCAGTATCCAACCGGCCAAACGCCAATCTTGCTTATACCTTAGTTTTCCATCCTGAATTCTGTGTGAAAATTAGACATGAGTTGTTTTTTATGTGGCACTTTTTATAGTTAGTTAATACTTTGTTAACAGTTTTATTACGCTCATTTTACATGAGAGGCGCTAATTCCAATATGTACCTACTGAAATAGTTTCACAATAATATGGTTGTCTCATTCTTATGTGGTTTGTGTTTGCCTGAATATATTGTATGGTTTGGACGAATATTAGTTTAAATTATGTATATCTAGTTTAGGATTCAACACAGTATATATAGCCTAACCCCAGTTCCTATATGCCTCTAACCCCAGTTTGTTTTGTTTTAGAGTCCCGAGTGTGGGCGGACATTGCGGCGGGCCTGCACGCGTCCAGTCGATCTGCGTCCACGGACGAATCATCTCCAGCCCCTACGATCTCCTCTGGTGGCTCTCGGAAAAGCAGTTCTCCCTCTGTTTTGCTCAACCGACCTCCCCTGGTCAGTCCGATTGAGGAAATTCCCGAACATAGTGGCGATTCGATAACACCAAAATCCAGCCGGTCTCCAAGCCGCTATATCCAAGATTCCACCCTGACCCCTCGGGCCCTGGTTTCTCAAAGGTCCAGTACACCGACTGCTACGGTTTTGAAACCATACCGTAAAGAGTTTGTGCCCAATAGCTCACCAGTAAAGCAGAAGGTACAGCCGGAAGGCTCGAGTAAAAAACGACAACGGGCCAGAAAACACTCGCATCAGAAACCGACCATTCTGGCCACTGACGGCGGCAATAACGGTCGGGAATTTCAAAACCGGTTCCAAACTCTTCCACCTGAAGATTCTCGCATGAGCTCCCGCATTCATGGCGGTAATCAGAAATGGATGTGGAAAAAGGATGCTTGATTTAATAGTGATATTATAATATTATTAATAATGTGTGAGATATATTTTTTATATTTTTTGTTTTGTTTTTTGTCTTTATGTGCATATTTGACAATTTTTGAATTTTTTGCTTATAAGTAGAATATTTTTGCATCTTGCGAAAGTTCAAATTATAGATGTTGGTATTTTAACGCCGAAAAATTGAAATTCGAAGACTGTAAAATGTGGAATTAGGATAATTTGTTGTAGTTTAATCATGGGAACTTAAAGGTTTTGCTTGTTACTTATTTTCTGCCAGACTTTTATAGTGTTTATGAATATGAATATGTTAGTTACGGGTTTTTACTGCCGATTCATCAAGGGAGTAGTATCGTGAAAGCAAGACTTCGTAATAGAGTGTAAAGCTAATAGAAAAATATTGGGGCACTGTCTCTCTGCCTGACTGGAGCAGGTACATGGATTCGCTAGTTTTCAACAAATATACAGCCAATAACTGCGCAGATTCTGCGTAATGCAATAATCATATAATTGTTGATAGCTTTAACCTGTGATAAGAAATAGATAAAACCGTAGTAACTCATTATTGAATCAAAACTAGGTTGTAAAATCATCATAAAGGTTTGCGAATACTTTAAGGAATATTTTAGCAAAAAGTAACGTTAGAGATTTTAACTTCTTTTTAAAAGTTTCTAAAATAGTTTCTTGTAACTGTGCCTAAATAGCCCCAACGGTATGTGCAAACCAATATTTTTTACAACCTACCTGTTAACTAACTTTAGTTACTAACTTTTAATCACTTCCTTATTCTTGTCAACGCTATCAGCGATTATGTGCAATAGTGCGTTACGCATAATTTGCTCGCTGATTGGCCTTTTACTTATTTAAGAAAACAGCTTTACCGTTTTGCTTGAAACGCATAGTCAAGGTCGAAATAGATACTCTGAGTATATAAAAAGTCTTGTGGACAGAAAAATTTATGAGCCTGTGAATACTACTTTTTTCCACGATACTGCCACCTTAGTTGTTGTTAAATCTTGTTTTTGTTAATACATTTATATTTGTGCTTATTTTATAAACCTTAATTTGCTTAGTTCCAGAACTTATCTCATTTCGTACCAATTACTGAAGATGGTAGTTCCGTACCGCAGTTCGCCTTTTAGAGACAGATCTATAATACACTAGCCATGAATATCCTGATTTTATTAAACCACACGCACACCAAGATTAATGTCACAAAGAATTTTTTAGTTCGTGTAAAGTTTCAATGTTAAAACTAGGGATGTCGCGGATATCCGCATCCGCAAAAATTTTGTGCGGATGTGCGGATGTTGCAGATTCGGGAGATGCCACTAAAAAAGTCTACAATTAGGCGGCAATTTCTGTTTTTATGCATGTATACACAAATATTAGCTCTTACAGTAGTGTAGTGAAACTTCATCTTCATAATCTTTATCGTCATTGTTGGTTAAAATTTGCATTTTTGTAAAGTTAGGTTAGCTACAGTTCACAAAATGTTATATACTGTCGCATATTATATAATATAACTCAGCTCTGCATTATTGAGAAACCTGTCTGCTAGGATGCTAATCAATTACTATCACTTATCAGTTGCTAACCTCGCAGGATTTACATAGTAGATTTAGCATTTTGAAACTTTGAAATTTGACGAATATGCACCAAAAACATTACACCGCAGCAAGTGGCCAGAGGGTCAAGCCTTTGCCTTTGGGTTGGCACAAAGTTAACCAATAGTGTGTAAAATTTTGTAAAATTTTTCCAAAAAAGTACCATTTTTACTAAATTTTGCCCAAATTTTGGGGACCCTCCCCCCGCCCCCTCGATTTTGGGAGGGTGGGGTTGCCCCCCTCATACATGTATGCACTTTTATATAACTTTTATATAGTTGGTGAAAAATTCATCTCGGAACGTATTCTAAAAAGATCCGCATCTGCATCCGCGCGGATGTCAAGAGTCGACATCCGCATTCGCGGATGTCAAAAAAGTGACATCCGCGACATCCCTAGTTAAAACTAGCCACCACGTTGGCTAACTGAACTGTAAGCCAAAGCAGGAGCTAGTCTTAACTTTCTATAAGTATATAATTTTATCAGTGATTAAAAATGATTGTTACAGTTCTACAGTTTCGGGACTTGTTTTGAAAAGGTATGATCATTGTAGTTTTTCACTGATTGCTCTGAAAAAGAGCGTTGGAAAAGTCTTATGTAAAAAACTGGGATTCTGAAACTACCACCTTAAGCGATTGTTGCTAGCGATATTATATTACATAATTGCGCTTATTCTGTGAAAATGAAATAGTGATCTGAATTGAAATAACAGAATTGATTTGTTATTCATTTATTGACTCGTTGATTTCAGCTAACAGTTGATGATATCAATATTACCCCTGTGCACGGAACTTTGTTGGTTAACTTGTGTAAAATAATTTGTAAAAATATTAAATAATGCATGACAGTAAGCTAATGCTCGTGGTTGCTGTCCGAAAGGGGAACTTTTCATTTCAAAGGTAGTACACTGAAATACTGAGAACGTGGTCAACGTAAATCTACTTATTTACAAGTTATATACTAAAGTTTTCTTGTCGTCTGGCTTACTTTTTCGTGATTGAGGTTTCCCGTTGGTTACAGATTCTGGCTCAGTTTTAAAACAACCAGCAGTATTATTTAGTATGGTTATTCATATTGAAGATTTATGTATTTTGCGTGTCGTGATTTTTCATATTGTGGCCGACCGAATTAACTAAGTAGGCCTCAGAGTACGTCTTGATTTACGTCTTGATAACAGAATAAATCAGATCAGATAATCTTCATGATTTGTTAGTTTGAGTTGTTAAATCAGGTTTTTATGTTAAATATATTGTTGTTTTTTGTTATATATATATATATATATATATATATATATATATATATATGTAGCAGCCGACCAATGATTAGCTGTTTACTAGCAGTGTAGGATCGAATCACAAACTATGTATATTGAATTAGTGAATTAGTAGTCACTTTGTTCTTCATGTTAGTGTGGAGGAGAGGGCAGGTTATTACATATCCCCCTCCACAAGTTCGGGCTGTTCCGAGGCCGCACGTACCACATTGTACCGCGAATGTTTGATCAGAATTCCTTCGTTGTTGCGGCAAGTTACCGTTTGTGGTGTGAGGGAAATAATCTCAAAAGGACCGATCCATGGGCAACTCAACTTCCCAGCAGGTCCAACTCTGCGCCCACGGTCGTAGACGTACACACAATCGCCAGGCTCTAAATGACGGGGCCTTGCTCGAGTGTTGTCAAAGTATTCCTTGCGCTTCGCTTGAACAGCTTGAACACGCTGACGTACTTTAGCAAGTTCTTTTTCGTCCGTAGCAAATATTAAGCTTCTCGGAGGTACGCGTGTCACCGAATGCGGAGCATCAAGGTAGGCGTTAACGGCGGTTGTAAGATGGTCATCCCAGGACAATGGATCACTTTTTGCTTTTTTCGCCAGGACGTCCACCAAAGTACGAATGAATCTTTCTACAGCACCATTACCCTGCGGATGATTCGGGGCGGACACGGTGTGCGAGATGCTGTGACTTGCTAAGAAATTGCGAAAAACTGTGGAAGTGAAACACCGACCTCGATCGGATAGCAGCCTTTCTGGACATCCAAGAAAGTTGAAAAGAATTTGCAAGCTAGAAATAACAGCATCACTGGTGAGAGATGGAATGATATAAGCCTGAGCAAACTTGCTGAAGGTATCTAAGGCTACGAGCACGTATCTGTTCCCTCGGCGGCTTGTAGGCAGGTGCAATATGTCTATAGCAAGAAGTTCCCGAGGCCGTGTTGTCCATATCGGTTGAAGTACGGGAAGCTCTCTGCGCCCAGCGTGTCGGCTACGGCAGGTTGGGCAAGCGGAAACGCGACGACGTACGTCAGCAGCTTGTGAAGGCCAAAAGAAGCTGTTTAGTTGTGCCAGAGTGGTAGACCAGCTAAAGTGTCCGAAAAGCTCGCCCCCATGGTACTCGTCGATCAGACTGTTTCTTAGCTTCGCTGGCACATATATTCTAGGATTATCCGCACCGTTTATCATATACCAGTTAAGACCAATACGCGAAAGGCTTTGTTTCAGGAAAAAGTTGTCATCTCCTTCTTCCGCGCATGCAACTACCAAATCTGCTTCATTCCACGGGTGCTTCGGCAAAGCACGAAGTGTGCATATCCGAGAAAGAGTGTCCGCCAGCTTGTTTTCGTGCCCAGGACGATAACGTACATCATGTTGAAAAGAGCGAAGGGTTTCAACCCATCGGGCAATGCGGCTGTTTGGTGGATCCTGTGCCCAATACTTGAATAGAGAAACCAAAGGCCGGTGGTCGGTAAGAACAATGATCGGTTTGTTGGAGATATGCAAAATGTGTTTAAAGCTTTTGAATGCCCATACTATGGCGAGGGCCTCTTTGTCAAGCACGGAATAGTTCTTTTCCGCCTTCGTTAAGGATTTTGACTGGAAGGAAATAAGACGGGGTTGACCACCGGCTGTGGACTGGTACAGGGCGGCACCAAGCCCGTATCCAGATGCATCGGTCTCAAGAGTAAATACTGATTCCGGATCCATTGATATTTGGGTCTGGGCGACAGCCGAGCATAAAGCGTGTCGGAGACCGTCAAAAGCCTTTTGCTGATCTTCACCCCAGACGAATTTGGCACCTTTTTTGAGGAGGTCACAAAGCGGTCTAGCAATAGAAGCAAAACCACGAATGAAACGCCTGGAGTACCCCATGGCCCCCAGAAAAGTTTGGAGCTCTTTGACGTTTCGAGGAGGTTTGAAGTTCAGCATTGCCTCCACGCGAATAGCGGAAGGAAGAATGAGCCCTCCTTCGATATCAAACCCAAGAAACGTGATCCGGCGTAAGGCGAAGTGGCATTTCTTGAATTTTAGGCGCAGGTGACTCTGGCGCAGTCTCTCAAAAACTTGTGTGAGGTCTTTAATGTGCTGCTCAAATGTTTCACTCGCAACAATAATGTCGTCAATGTAGACGCGAGCATTTGCCACTCCCTCCAATACAGAAGACGTATAACGCTGGAAAGTGGCCCCGGCATTCGTGAGGCCGAAAGGCATCACCAAAAACTCATAAAGCCCTGATGTTGTCACGAACGCCGTTTTAGGGATTGCATCGGGGCAAAGCGGAATCTGCCAGTATCCGCTCATGCAGTCGAATGTGCTGAAGAACTTTGCAGACGCTCCAAATTGCAGTAGATCGTCAACTCGGGGCAGGGGAAAGGCGTCTTTTTCCGTCACATCATTCAGTTTTCTGTAGTCGATACAGAAGCGTATGGTACCATCTGGTTTGGTGACCATCACCACTGGACTCGCCCAAGGGGAAGAAGATGGGCGAATGACGCCTTCTTCCAGCATTGCTGCAACTTCCGCTTTCTCGGTGGCAACTTTTGACAACGGTTGCTGCCGTGGTCGCATTTTGATAGGAGGCCCAGATGTCAGGATACTGTGTTGGACCCCAACGGCACCGCCAACAACGTTGATTCTAGCTGTCGCGAAGACATCACGGTACTTATGCAAAAGCTCCTGCAGCTGAAGAGTTTGGTCTGCCGAAAGGTCCGGAACTTGGATGTCGTCAATAGCTTTAGAAACGGAATCAGAAGCAGTAGTTGTCAATGACTGGACAGAATAAGCACCAGTGCTTGCCATGGACTGAACATCACAGATAGTTCTTTGACTGTCTGACGTGTCTTTCAGATCAGACGCACATCCTAAGAAGCGAGGCAGGTTTTGTCGTTTGCGGTCGGCGATGGGAATGCGTAGATGGCCGTTTTCAATCTGTAGTACGGCTGTTGGACTGAGAAAAGAGCACTCTGTATTGGGCTCGAAAAATACAGGACGATCTGGTCCCGCCATTGGAACAGAAATCGAGCAATCTTTCTTAGATACCGGATGCTGACAATGTATACTGACAGGCCCGCTGCATATGTTCATGAGGGCCTGAACCCTTGGAGCAAAGGGAGTATTCTGAGTTCCCGACCGTTCCACAGAGGAGCCCTTGTCACGGACTGAAGAAGCATTCAGCTGCCAAAAGCATTCCAATCCTAACTTGCGAGCGGTTGGTAAGGACAGCAAAGACTGATTTTCAACAACTGCGAAACAGATAGGCACTTCAGCAGATTCCCCTTGTTGTGATAAGAGCTTTGTGTTTCCTGAGACTCTAGGGGCTGAAATGGGTTCACCAGTAGGTAACAGAAGTTTCGTTGCACTAGCTTTTGACACTGCTCCCATTTTTAAAAGATTTTGTGCACATGATGTTGCCAGTGTGTCAACTTCAGCACCCGTGTCAAAAACTACAAAGGGAACGACTTGACCCCCCACCGCGAGTTGAACACCTAGGGTGTTTAGTTCAGGAAGAGAGTTAATGATTTGTTGCGGATTGTTTATTGATTGTGCAGACGCAATCAACTTGTTTTGACTATTTTCAAGGCTTGCCAAACTGACACCATTTACCTGCTTGTTGGCTTTAGGGGTACCTTTTTGTGGACAATCATTATTCCAGTGAGGGCCACCGCAGAAATAGCAAGGAGTAGGAGGCTCGCGAGATGGTCTTGGATTGGATCTCGTTGTAGCAGACCGCTGGAATCGTGGTGACCAGCTCTTTGGCTTGGGACCGCTATCCGTTCGGGCTCTTTCTTGATGTGCCAGGCTTTTGACTTGTTCGAGAGAGCGAGCTTTGCTGACGGTAACCTCTTGGACAGTAAATATATCGTCGGTGTCATGGTCACGATCGTAATAGGCAATGACGCTTTCACGCAGACGGGCAGGCAGCGTATTAATCCACAGGGCTCGTTCAAGGAAACGAGTGTCTTTGATTTTCAGTTGAAGGCGCCTGTAGCGGTTAACATATGCCTGCGGATCTTCATTGAGTTTCATTTGTAGCGCCGTGAGCTTTAAAGCAGCCGCAGTCGGGGTCAGTTGCGGCTCAACAAGCGGCTTAAGATGCTGAACGGCCAGTTGAAAATCTGCTTTGTGCTCCGCTGCCAAAGACTGGAAAGTGAGGCGGGCCCGTCCTTCCAGGCATCGCTCCAGCACACGAAGTGGGTCAGAGCGGCTACGGTTGGCGTAGTCTTCGACTTGAACGATCCAGTCGTCAAACGAGCAGCAGTCGGTTTCGTCATCCCCAGAGTAAGACCAGGGTTGTTGTAGTGTGACCGTGAGGTGGGGTTGGTTCGGATCAACCGGCTGAAGGTGATTGGCCAGTAACTGTTCAAAACGTTGCCTTTCTTCGCGCTGTTGCGCATCTTTATCTTGCATCAGTTGCTGAAAGAGTTGCTGCTGTTGATCCAGCTGGCGCTGCATCATGGCCATGAGGGCTGAAACTTCGGGCGAAAGCTGAGCAGGAGTAGCTGAGGGGGCCTCTGGCTCTGAAGGTGAGGCCGACGCGGTCTGACGACCACCGTGTCGTCGAGATGACATTTGGAAAAGAATCAGATGAAGTGGTATGGCTCAATGTTTCGGCACCAAAATGTAGCAGCCGACCAATGATTAGCTGTTTACTAGCAGTGTAGGATCGAATCACAAACTATGTATATTGAATTAGTGAATTAGTAGTCACTTTGTTCTTCATGTTAGTGTGGAGGAGAGGGCAGGTTATTACATATATATATATATATATATATATATATATATATCTGTTGTTTTTACACGATGCGTATATATATCCAAAAGTGGGATATAAAGCCCTTAGATGCGGTGCTCATCTCCGTTACAAAGCCCTGGAACGTCAGGGAAGCCACATCTACAATGACTATATACATCCATGGAGGGGGGAGGGCAACCCATACCCATCTGAAATGGGGGGGGGGAAATAAAATGGGGGGCTCCGGACCAAATAAGGGGCGCCCCCCCCCCGCCCCCTCTCCTTACTAAAAATATGCCAGGGGCCCAAATCGCTGAGGGGGGGGGGCAAAACCGCCGAGGTGAGGACCCTGGCCCCCCGGGCCCCGGCTGGCTACGCCATTTTTTGTTCATTAGCCCACCATATCGCTGGTGCACTGCATAGTCCTCCAAGCAAGATTTATTTATAAAGCATTTGGGGGGATAATAATACAGTAGCGTAGCCAGGATCAAGTCGAGGGAGCGGCCAACGTGCCTGTTTGCCCGAAACTTTTCTGAAGTTTGTCTGCGGGGGTCGGGGGAGGGGTTCAACAGTTTTATCCGAGGGGGGGGGGCAAATCGCTAAGGGGGGGGGCAAAACCGCTGAGGGGGGGGGAACCGCTGTGGGGGGGCCCTGGCCATACGTGGGCATGTGGCCGAATCTGGGGGGGGGTGAGCCACCGGGGCTTGGGGTGCGGAGCAACTTTTCCGCCCATTTTTGCTCCGTGAGCCACCATTTTACCTTCGTGAGCCACTAATTTTGCCGCCGTGAGTACCTCGAAAGCATTCTGGGGGGGGTGAGGCGTCTGGGGGCGGGGGGGGGGGGTGACGATGCCTTCTGGGGGAGGGGGGGTGAAAACCTCCCCCAACCCCCCCCCCCACGCCCATGTACGGCCCTGGCCCCCCCCATGGCTACGCCGCTGATAATATACACGCATGCATTTGCTGTCGCGAAAGGCAGAAGGAAGGAAAAGTGAGTTACAGATTTGCCGCTTGCAGGGGCCTAGGGGTAACCACCTTCAGTAAAAAATTACAGAAAATTTTGATTTTTAGGCCAAATTTGGTCAATTGGAGAAGTATATCGGGAATTTTTTCTATATATACGCATTTTTAAAAAATTGGTAAAGCTCACCCTCATCCATAGCTAAATTTAAACTTTTCCTTCAGCCTCAGTTGACGTAAACATTAACCTACCCCACAGTTAAACTTGCAATTTTAACCGTAACCACTAACCACAGTAAACTTTAACTTTAAGCTTACCCGCAGTGTAACTTTAACTTTAACCTTACCCATAGTCAAACTTCAACTTTAACCTTACCCGCAGTTTAACTTTTAACTTTAACCTTACCCACAGTTAACTTTACCCACAGTTAAAATTTAACTTTAACCTTACCCACAGTTTAACTTTAACCTTACCCACAGGTAAAGTTAAACTTTAACCTTACCCACAGGTAAAGTTAAACTTTAACCTTACCCACAGGTAAAGTTAAACTTTAACCTCACCCACAGGTAAACTTAAACTTTAACCTTACCCACAGGTAAAGTTACACTTTAACCTTACCCATAGTTAAATTTTAACCTTACCCTTTGGTAAAATTTTGAGAATACAACTTTACCTTCACCTTACCTGTGGGTAAAGTTAGCCTAACTTTACCTGCAGGTAATTTTGAGAATACGGCCCCAGAAAATCCAAATTTGTGGACAGGGGTTCTATTACAAAAAATGCTTCCCTCAAGGTGCTCTACTAAAAAAATAGGTCCACTATTCCCCCCCCCCCCCAACTGCACTTGATCCGTATTTTCTGGGTATGTTCTGGGATTTTTCTGGGTTTTTCCGGGTATTTTCTGGGAATTTTCTGGGTTATTTCTGGGTTTTTTCTGGGTTTTTTCAGGGTTTTTTCTGGGTTTTTTCAGGGTATTTCCCGGGTTTTTTCTGGGTATTTTCTGGGTTTTTCCGGGTTTTTTCTGGGATTTTTCTGGGTTATTTCTGGGGTTTTTTTGGTATTTTCTGGGTATTTCCCATATTTTTCACAAAAACACTTTTGGCCAACGCCGTATGCATTTTTCAAGAGAGTTATCTTTCCTCTATACTTAAAGCTCAAAAACAGTGAAAAACGTTGTGGTTGACCTGTGACTGGTCAAAGTTTGTGCGGAAAAAACCCTATTGCGGGGAAAAAACCCTATTTTGTTTGGCGACAATTTTTTGCTAAACGCTCCCATTTTTGCTAGTAAAGTTAGTTCATTTGGGCTAACAACATGCGTAGAGTTCATTGAAAACGTTTTTTTTTGGCCGCAAAACGTCGTTTTTTGTCGTTTTGGCCCATACCCCGACACCCCTTACGAAACCTGTTTTGGTGATGTTTCACCAAAATTTGGCATTTTTTGGAAAATTTAGGCTTTAGCTGCTGTGTACCACTTTAATCCAAGAATTGTACACGCGGGCGGTGTTTGCCGGCTTTTTTAGTCCATACTGCAGCCTACGAGTTGTAAAAAAAGGGGGGGGGGGCTAGGGGGACATCAGCCCCCCCCTTCGCGATTTCAGCCCCTCCCCCTTTTTCACTTTTTTTCCTGTGGTCTTCTTTGGTTTTATGACACCGCTGAAAAAAATTTTCCGGCACGTTTCCAATTGACTAAAATTACACTAAAATTTCAAAAATTTTCCAAAATTTTCTGTCGAGGGGATCTCGCCCCTAATTCATTACTGCTCTAATGTATATACATGACTTATATCTGCTATGGTGTATTAATAATGAGTAATGCTGACAACTATTATTGGTATTTAGTTATATATTTTGTGTGGCTTTTAATCAAAAACCGTGTGGTGGGTGGAGTGGAGGACGAACGTCTAAGGACAGCCCTTGTCACCCATGGTTTTTCTTCAATTTTTTCCTGTATACAACGTATTTCTCAGGTTTGCTAGTCCCCCTTTTGCCGATTTTTCGTGCTTTTTTTATCTACATAAATAGGTTAAAAGTTTGAAATATTCACAGGAAGAAAGTGTTTGAATGTTTTTAATGTTTTTTTGCACTTTCGATTAACACGTTTTTAACATGTTTTTAACATATTTTAACATGTTATTAACATGGTTTTAACATCTTTTAACATGTTTTTTGAATAGTGTTAAAAACATGTTAAAAAATTTTAACATCATTTTAACATGTTTTTCGCATCAAATTCACTCAAAATTAAGATGATTTTAACATATGTTAAAAACATGCTAAAAGTATGCTAAAAAGTTTAGCATGATTTTAACATGTTTTTCGCATCTTTTACGCATATTCTAAAAAGATACGAAAAAGATGTTAAATCTATGCTAAAAGTTTTAGCATAAATTTAACATGTTTTTAACACATGTTAAAAATATGTTAAATTTGTGCAAATTTAATGCGAAAAACGTGTTAAATTGATGTTAAAATTTGCGAAATTTGCTAAATTGATTTTAGAATATGCGAAAAAGATGCGAAAAACATGTTAAAATCATGCTAAACTTTTTAGCATACTTTTAGCATGTTTTTCTTAAATCATCTTAATTTTGAGTGAATTTGATGCGAAAAACATGTTAAAATGATGTTAAAATTTTTTAACATGTTTTTAACACTATTCAAAAAACATGTTAAAAGATGTTAAAACCATGTTAATAACATCTTAAAATATGTTAAAAACATGTTAAAAACGTGTTAATCGAAAGTGCAAAAAACATGTTAAAAACATTCAACCACATTCTTCCTGTGTATATATATACATATATGGGTTTTTTCCCGCACAAACTTTGAACAGTCACAGATCAACCACAACGTTTTTCACTGTTTTTCAGCTTCAGAAGTATAGAGGAAAGGTAACTGTCTTGAAAAATGCAAACGGAGTTGGCCAAAAGTGTTTTTGTGAAAAATTATGACAAGTCAAAAATTTGGAAAATTTTGTCACTTTGGAATTTTTCAACATGCAAAATTTTGAAATTTTATAAAAAATGCTACAGGCCTCAAAACTGCACAGAAAATGTGGTAAGTCAGTTTGGGATGTGCTTTCCACCTGCATACTCAAAAAGGTCCTATGTCGTAAGGTTCGGCCAGGTTTTTCCCCGCAAAACGCGTAGGGTTTTTTTCCCGCACCACTATATCCTCCACGAAGGGTCGATGGCGTAAAAAGTCGCCATAAACTGCAGATTTTGAATGCATTTGAAACGTAATCCCAACTTTTTAGTTGTTTTCAACGTTTTCAGGCGAAATTAAGGTGTTTTGTTTTCAAATCTGAAAATTGAAAATTTTATGATGGGCTGCGAAGGGCAGTTTTCTAACTTGTGTATATGTATTTTCTTTCTAACTTATTTATGAACCAAACAAAAATATGAACAAATGGTAAAAAAACCGAGAAAAACATCCGGAAAATATTTAGAAAAACGCTAGAAAAAACCCAAAAAAACCTAGAAAAAATCCAGAAAAAATCCAGAAAAAACCCAGAAAAAACCCAGAAAATACCCAGAAAAAACCCAGAAAAAACCCAGAAAATACCCAGAAAAAACCCAGAAAATAAGCAGAAAAAAAACCCAGAAAAAACCTAGAAAAAACCCAGAAAAAA
>JASANF010016056.1:0-36495 GCA_030248245.1 Trissonchulus sp. WLG1_4
GCTGTGCGTTCCAAAACTCGAGTATGCATCAGAAAGTTTGGTCTCCATGGTATAAAAAAGACAATATACCGCTAATAAATGTACAGTGTCTTTAAAAAAACGTATACCCTGTGTCTTATGGAACTACAAGAACTCCAACGGCTTCAACTGCAAGACTCTGGAAGGCATCTTGATTACTTGAAAATTTTGATTTGTGCGCTAAAAATGAACAGGCTTGTAAACTTTGAATTTTAACGACTTTTCTCACTCGTATGAAAAATGTCGAAATAACTAGAGGGCATTTTTTTTTTGCACGATCTTTCCGTTTAGACTGTAAAACTTCTTTTTTAGCGTGCGTGTTGTAAAAATTGGAACCCCTCAAAGTTGAGGGATATTATAGATAGTTGAACGCTTCAAAAATTATTTAGTGCATTTTGACTTCAGCAAATTTCTACAGTAATCGATTTTGAATAAATAGTAACTTTTGAATGAACAAAAAATATATATTAGGTGCGAAAAAGTTCGTAAGCCTAAACTTAAAAGTTGGTTTTTTCCTTAAATTCGGCATTCCGGGGCCAAGGCGATAATTTTCTGCCTATTTGCCAATTTTCGTTTTTGTTTATTTCTCATTACAGTACATTGCAAAAAAAGTTTTCCAATTCGTTACGGTAACGAAACATTCGTTACCAGAAAGAGGAAGCTTCGAATCTAAACTTTAAAAGACGAAAGCTTGGGCTCCAAAAGACGAAATGTTTGTTGAGTTCAAATTTCCACAGCATGCTAGGTAAGAAAGTTACGGGACGCTAAAATAGCATAATAGGCCGATAAGTCAAAACCAATTGTTGTTTTGCTACCTGGGTACCAAACTTTGCATAACGCAAAATAGGCCGTTCTGATTGAGCATACCCCTATTATTGCGGGAACCACGGTTGTGTTAATAGCTTCCACAATTGGGAGCACAATTTGACCCTTCGGTTTGATACTTATGGGCTATCAAAATAATTTATAATTAATACTGTTAGTCGTCCCCCACTGTATAAAAAAGGTTAGTTTGATAATTTTTTTTTTAAAAGTCCTACAACTTAACCAAAAATTTTTAAGCCTAGTTCCCACTAGAAAACTGTTGCACATTTGCGGAGATCATGTTCTCATGCCGCATCGTAGCCGGAAGGTGGGCGCCTAAAAATTCTGAAAGGTTTGGAAATGCACAGGTTCACGTAATTGCGTATGCATAACCAAGGTCACATGTTGACCCGCCCATCTATCTTATGCAACAACTCACAATAACGCAACATGTTGTGCTACGTAAACGTAACATAGCAACCATAACGTATCAATAGTCAAAAGCCTAAACGTTGAAACGGTCAGTTAAAAGTTTTATACAAACGCAGGTACGTGGCCGCCAGCTCGTAGCCGACTCGCAAATTTCGGGGTAAACAAGGGAACCGAGTTATTACACAGCAAAATCACTATTAGGACGTCTGAAAATCAACTGCCAGGCACGGACACGATGCATTCCTCTTATATTTTATAGCTTTCAGTGAACTGATGGGTCCCGGCAATAGGTGTATAAGCATGTGATTCGCTCAATCAGAAAGTTTAATTTCCAAACCTTAGCAGGTTGTTTTAGGCACATTAAAAATGAGAAGTTCGGTACCAGTAGGGACACTAATAGCATAATAGGCCGATAAGTTAACCAATTGCTTGTTTTCGGTGTCCTGACTGGTACCAAACTTCTCATTTTTAATGTGCCTGAAGCCTCAAAACGACCGGCTAAAAGTGTGGAAACTAGACTGTTCTGACTGAGCAATAGGCCGCTTGCTGCGCCCTATTATTGCGGGAACCATCGGTTCTGAATCCAAAACTCTGTTTATGTTTGTCCTTGAGGGGTGGTCGTGTCTGCCTGAAGGGTAGTTGATTTTCTTAGGATGTCAGTAGTGATTTGTGCCGTAATAACTCAGTTCAATTTTTGTTCGCGCCCTTAATGCTTTTGCCAGTCAGCTACAAGTATCGACAGCCACGTGTACCTGCGTTTTGTATAAAACTTTTAACTGACCGTTTCAACGTTTAACTGATCTATTTGAAATTTGCGTTCTCATAAGTTTGCTATGTTACGTTTACGTAGCACAACATGTTGACGTTATTTCATAAGGTCCCGTTGTTGCATAAGATAGATGGGCAGCTCAACATGTGACCTTGGTTTCCTGCACAAGCAGACTTCGTGAACCTTGTGGGTGGGACCTTGTACCTTCCGACCTTCGGATTCACAGTTGAACGCCTTAGCTATTTTGCTACGATGCCACATAAACATAGGTACTCTCCGCAGAAGTATGAATTAATGCTAATTGCGGACACAGACAGCTGCTAACTTTTTTGCACTAGTGGGAACTAGGCTTAATCATCAAGACTTGGTATTTTTAGAAACCATCAGACTTTTAAAAAAATCATCAAACTAAGCTTAAACTTGATCTATACCTTTTTTTATACATGGCAAATGACTAAATGGTTGATTTATAATTATAAGATTTATTATTTGATAGCCCATAGTATCAAACCGAATTGATGTAATGCTTGAAAACTCGTGTGTGGATCGGTTTGTATATATACTCCCAATTGTTGAAGCTATTAACACAACCGTGGTTCCCGCAATAATAGGGCGCAGCAAGCGGCCTATTGCTCAATCAGAACGGCCTAGTTTCCAAACTTTTAGCAGGTCATTTTTCGGCTTCAGGCACATTAAAAATGAGAAGTTTGGTACCAGTAGGGACACAAAACAAGCAATTGGTTAACTTATCGGCCTATTATGCTATTAGCGTCCCGTAGAGCATTTTTCTTACCTAGTACATGTATATACAAACGTTGGACAAACGTTCGTCTTTTTGGACCAAGCTTCGTCTTTTAAGACAAAACTTGGTCCTTTTGGACGAAGCTTCGTCTTTTTCTATAAACGAATGTTCGTTACCAGTAACGAATTGGAAACTTTTTTTGCAACGTACCGGCAACGTAAAAAAATAAACAAAAACAAAAATTGGCAAATAGGCAGAAAAAATATGGCCTAAAAGGCCCGGGAAATTTATGCCAAACAGAAATTAAGGAAAAAAGAATACTTAGAGTTAGGCTTACGATTTTCCCTACCTGAATATATATTTTTTTATTTCATTCAAAAAAATTACTCTTATTCAAAATCGTACTGTAGAAATTTGCCGAAGTCAAAATGCACTAAATAATTTTTGAAGTTTTAGAGAGACCGACTATCTATAATATCCTGACTGAGAGGGTTCCAAATTTTTACAACACGCACGCTAAAAAATATTTACAGTCTAAACGGAAAATCGGTGCAATAAGTCGAAAAAAGATGCCTAACACACGGAGATGGGGCGTTTCTGAGCTGAACACTATACAATGGCCACACAGGGGGGGTAAAAAATTGCTTGTGTACTGTGACACTATTCTACCATGCAAGTGATAAATGTTATTTTTTACTGCCTTTCAGTTTTCAACAAAACTGCAGTTTCCTCTAGTTCTACTTTTTAAAACATTTGTGCGTTCCAAATCTCTACAGTATAGATCAGAAGTTTGGTTTTTATGGTATAAAAAAGACAATATACTGCTAGAAAAATGTACAGCGTCTTTTAAAAAACGAAAGTATACCCTGTGTTCTGAACCTCAAACTACAAAGAATGTTTACAACGGCTTCAACTGCAGACTCTGGGACATCGACGATTACTCAAAATTTGATTTGTGCGTGAACGAAAAATAGCTTGTAAGTTTGAATTTTAACGACTTTTTCTACTGTATGAAATGTTGAAATAACTACAGAGTGCATTCTTTCGACTTATTGCACCGATTTTCCGTTTAGACCGTAAATATTTTTTAGCGCTGCGTGTCGTAAAATTTGCAACCCTCTCAGTCAGGGATATTATAGCAGCTCGAACAAGTTCAAAATATTTTTAGCCGCATTTTGAATTCAGCAAAATTTCTACAGTACGATTTTGAATAAGAGTAATTTTTTTGAACGGAAATAAAAAAATATATATTAGGGTGGCGAAGTTCGTAAGCCTAACTTTAAGCTCACTTTTCCTCTGTTTGGGCACTCTTCCGGGGCCTCTAGGCCTATAATTTGCCTATTTGCCAACTCCTCTTTTGTTTTTTGTTTATTTTTCTACATTACAGTACATTGCAAAAAAAACTTTATATTTTTACCGGAAATGTACATTGTTACCAGAAAAAAATAGCGAAACTTCCGTCAAAGGGACCAAAACTTTTGCTCAAGACGAAGCTTGGTTCGAACTGCGGAAACGTTTGTCCAACGTTTGATATACATGTACTAGGTAAGAAAAATGCTCACGGGGAGGCTGAATAGCATAATAGGCCGATAAGTTAAGCCAATTGTTGTTTTTGTGTCCCTACCTGGTACCAAACTTTGATTTTAATGTGCCCTGTAGTCGTTGACCTGCTAAAAAGTTTGAGAAACTTAGGCCGTTCCTCGGAGGGATAGCCGCTTGCTGCGCCCTATTATTGCGGGAAACTACTGTTTTTGTGCTAATAGCTTCAACAATTGGGAGTATATATACAAAACGATCCACACACGAGTTTTCAGCATTACATCAATTCGGTTTGATACTGTATTTTTGGGTGATCCAAAATAGTAAATCTTATGGCAAACCGTTAGTCAGTTGCCATGTATAAAAAGGTATAGATCAAGTTTAAGTTACTTTGATAATTTTTTTTAAAAGTCTGATGGTTTAAAATATTAGTCCTATGATTAAGCCTAGTTCCCACTAGTGCAAAAATTAAAGCAGACGCCCGTCTCTGTGTCCGCAATTAGATTAATTCATACTTCCTGCGGAGAGTACCTATGTCTGTGGCATCGTAGCAGAATGGCTTCGGCGTTAGACTATTAATCCGAAGGTTGGAAATTACGGTCCCACCCACATAGGTTCACCAAGTCTGCGTATGCAGGAAACCAAGGTCACATGTTCAGTTGCTCATTCTATCTTATGCAACAACGGGACCTTATGAAATAACGTCAATATTTTGTGCTACGTAAATGTAACATAGCAAACTTATGAGAACGCAAATTTCAAATAGTATCAGTTAAATGTTCGAAACGGTCAGTTAAAAGTTTTATACAAACGCAGGTACACGTGGCTGTCGATACTTGTAGCTGACTGGCAAATTCCTTTTTGGGCGCTAACAAAAGTTGAACTGAGTTATTACAGCACAAATCATTACTGACGTCCTAAAAAATCAACTGCCCTTCAGGCACGGACACGACCATCCCTATAATTTAAATTTCTGAAGCCGAAAATTGTAAAAACTAGGTAAGAAAAATGCCCTACGGGACGCTAATAGCATAATAGGCCGATAAGTTAACCAATTGCTTGTTTTGTGTCCCTACTGGTACCAAACTTCTCATTTTTAATGTGCCTGAAGCCGAAAAATGACCTGCTAAAAGTTTGGAAACTAGACCGTTCTGATTGAGCAATAGGCCGCTTGCTGCGCCCTATTATTGCCGGAACCATCGGTTCTGAATCAAAAGCTCTGAAGTTCTGAATCATGTTTGTTCTTGAGGGATGGTCGTGTCCGTGCCTGAAGGGCAGTTGATTTTTTAGGACGTCAGTAGTGATTTGTGCCGTAATAACTCAGTTCAATTTTTGTTCGCGCCCTCAAGGAATTTGCCAGTCAGCTAAAAGTGTCGACAGTCACGTGTACCTGCGTATATATGTATAAAACGTTCAACTGATTTAACGTTTCAACGTTTGCGGATTTATTTGAAATTTGCATTTTCATAAGTTTGCTACGTTAGGTTTACGTAGCACAACATGTTGACGTTATTTCAGAAGGTCCCGTTGTTGCATAAGATAGATGGGCAGCTCAACATGTGACCTTGGTTTCCTGCATACGCAGACTTCGTGAACCTTGTGGGTGGGACCGTAATTTCCAACCTTCGGATTAACAGTCTAACGCCGTAGCCATTCCGCTACGATGCCACATAAACATAGGTACTCTCCGCAGAAGTATGAATTAATGCTAATTGCGGACACAGACAGCTGCTAACTTTTTTGCACTAGTGGGAACTAGGCTTAATCATCAAGACTTGGTATTTTTAGAAACCATCAGACTTTTAAAAAAATTATCAAACTAAGCTTAAACTTGATCTATACCTTTTTTATACATGGCAACTGACTAACGGTTGATTTAATTATAAGATTTATTATTTGATAGCCCATAGTATCAAACCGAATTGATGTAATGCTGAAAACTCGTGTGTGGATCGGTTTGTATATATACTCCCAATTGTTGAAGCTATTAACACAACCGTGGTTCCCGCAATAATAGGGCGCAGCAAGCGGCCTATTGCTCAATCAGAACGGCCTAGTTTCCAAACTTTTAGCAGGTCATTTTTCGGCTTCAGGCACATTAAAAATGAGAAGTTTGGTACCAGTAGGGACACAAAACAAGCAATTGGTTAACTTATCGGCCTATTATGCTATTAGCGTCCCGTAGAGCATTTTTCTTACCTAGTACATGTATATACAAACGTTGGACAAACGTTCGTCTTTTTGGACCAAGCTTCGTCTTTTAAGACAAAACTTGGTCCTTTTGGACGAAGCTTCGTCTTTTTCTGGTAACGAATGTTCGTTACCAGTAACGAATTGGAAACTTTTTTTGCAATGTACTGTAATGTAGAAAAATAAACAAAAACAAAAATTGGCAAATAGGCAGAAAATATGGCCTAAAAGGCCCGGAAATTTATGCCAAACAGAAATTAAGGAAAAAAGTAGACTTAGAGTTAGGCTTACGAACTTCGCCACCCTAATATATATTTTTTTATTTCATTCAAAAAAATTACTCTTATTCAAAATCGTACTGTAGAAATTTGCTGAAGTCAAAATGCACTAAATAATTTTTGAAGTTTTAGAGAGACCGACTATCTATAATATCCTGACTGAGAGGGTTCCAAATTTTTACAACACGCACGCTAAAAAATATTTACAGTCTAAACGGAAAATCGGTGCAATAAGTCGAAAAGAATGCCCTCTAGTTATTTCAACATTTCATACAGTAGAAAAAGTCGTTAAAATTCAAACTTACAAGCCTGTTTTTCATTTTAAGCACACAAATCAAATTTTCAAGTAATCGTCGATGCTCCAGAGTCTGCAGTTGAAGCCGTTGTAGACGTTCTTTGTAGTTTGAGGTTCAGACACAGGGTATACGTTTTTTAAAAGACGCTGTACATTTTCTAGCAGTATATTGTCTTTTTTATACCATGGAGACCAAACTTCTGATGCATACTCGAGTTTGGAACGCACAAATGTTTTAAAAAGTAGAACTAGAAAACTGCAGTTTCTGGACTGAAAGGCAGTAAAAATAACATTTATCACTTGCATGGTAGATGTCGCGTGTAAGCGTGCACGAGCAAGAAATTTTACCCCCCCTCCCCTAGGCGCTATATGCGCCATTTGCGCTATTATAGTGTTCAGCTCAGAAACGCCCCCCCATCTCCCGGTGTTGGGTTCTCTCTATGCATTTTCCGTTTAGACTATTAGCGTGCGTGTTGTAAAAATTGAACTTTATTAACTATATAGAGTCGGTCTCCTTCCAAAAAAATTATTTAGCTATTTCTCTAGAATTTTTAGTAGATTTAATAAGAGTAATTTTTTGAATGAAGAAAAAATATATATTAGGGGTGGTGAACGAAGCTTAAATTAGTTTATTTTTTTCCTTAATTCTGTTTGGCATATTCCGGGGCCTTTTAGGCCATATTTTCTGCCTATTTGCCGATTTTTGTTTTCTTTTTTTTTAAAGTTTTCCAATTCGTTACGGTAACGAACATTCGTTACCAGAAAAATATAATGAAGCTTCCGTTGAAGGATGTTTTGTTAAAAATATGCAAAGCTTGGTCTCAACTAACGTTCAACGTTTGTATATACATGTACTAGGTAAGAAAAATGCTCTCACGGGAATGTGACATAATAGGCCGATAACCTAACCCAATTGCTTGTTTGTGTTGACTGGTAGACCCAAACTTCTACTGTGCGGAGCGAAAAATGACCTGCTAAAAGTTTGGAGGCCGTTCCGATATACTTGTGCGGGAATTTACCCCTAATAGCTTCAAATATTGGGAGTATACAAAATACATTTCAATTTTTACATCAATTTCGAAATTTTTATACGGGAATAATAAAACCCCCTTATAATTAAATTATGAGTTGCCATGTATAAAAAAATATTTTTAAAGCTTAGTTTGATAATTTTTTTAAAAGTCTGATGGTTTCTAAAAAAATATAGTTTTTGGTCCCACTAGTACTGTAAAATATACAATTAGCATTAATTTTTTTGCGGAGAATAATTATAATGGGGCATCGTAGCGGAATGGCTACGGCGTTAGATGTTAATCCCACCCACAAGGTTCACGGAATTTTATGGCAGGAGGCCACATTTTTTTAGCTGCCCATTATGCAAGACGGGACCCTTACCCCAATAACGTCAACATGTTGTGCTACGTAAAAAACGTAACACACAACTTATAGAACGTAATTTCAAATAGATCAGTTAAACGCTTTGAAAACGGTCAGTTAAAGTTTTATGTAAACACAGCTGGCCTACTTGTAGCGACTGGCAAATTTCCTTTTGGGCGCTAACAAAAGTCGAACTGAGTTATTAGGAGCACAAAATTATTACTGACGTTTCTAAACCAACTGCCCTTCAGGCACGACATGTCCCTCACGTTCAGAGCTTTTGATTCAGAACCGTGGTCCCGGGATAGACGCAGCAAGCGGCCTATTGCTCAATCAGAACGGTCTAGTTCCAAAACAGTGTCAGGCACATTAGAAATTGGTACGAGTAGGGACACAAAACAAGCAATTGGTTAACTTATCGGCCTATTTATGCTATTAGTGCCCTCCCCTATCTGGCTACTTCTCCCCCATAAAACCACTTCTCCCCCTCATTTTCTTTCCTTTAATGTGCGGGCGCTGAAGCCGAAAAATGACCTGTGAAAAGTTTGGAAACTAGACCGTTCTGATTGAGCAATAGGCCGCTTGCTTGTGCCCTAATGACTTTGTGCAAGGCATTTGGTTTTTTGAATGTAAAGCTCTGAAGTTCTGAATCATGTTTGTCCTTGAGGGGTGGTCGTGTCTGCCTGAAGGGTAGTTGATTTTCTTAGGATGTCAGTAGTGATTTGTGCCGTAATAACTCAGTTCAATTTTTGTTCGCGCCCTCAAGGAATTTGCCAGTCAGCTAAAAGTGTCGACAGTCACGTGTACCTGCGTTTGTATAAAACTTTTAACTGACTGTTTTAACGTTGTACCTGATCTATTTGAAATTTGCATTTTCATAAGTTTGCTACGTTAGGTTTACGTAGCACAACATGTTGACGTTATTTCAGAAGGTCCCGTTGTTGCATTAGATGAACTGCTCAACATGTGACCTTGGTTTCCTGCACAAGCAGACTCTCGTGAACCTTGTGGGTGGGACCGTAAATTCCCAACCTTCGGATTAACAGTCTAACGCCGTAGCCATTCCGCTACGATGCCACATAAACATAGGTACTCTCCGCGGCAGAAGTATGAATTAATGCTGATCGCGGACACGGACAACTGCAGAACTTTTTCGCACTAGTGGGAACTAGGCTTAATCATCTAGACTTTGAATCTTTAGAAACCATCGGACTTTTGAAAAAATTATCAAACTAAGCTAAGTTGATCTATGTTTGCCTTCTTTATACAACTGACTAACGGTTGATTTAATGATAAGATTTATTATTTGGTAGCTCATACTACCAAACCGAATTGATGTAATGCTGAAAACTCGTGTGTGGATCGGTTCGGGACAGCATCAATCTCGATTGTTTGAAGCTATTAACACAACCGTGGTTCCCGCCAGAGGCAGGGCGCAGCAAGCGGCCTATTGCTCAATCAGAACGGCCTAGTTTCCAAACTTTTAGCAGGTCATTTTTCGGCTTCAGGCACATTAAAAACGAAGAAGTTCGGCACCAGTAGGGACACAAAACAAGCAATTGGTTAACTTATCGGCCTATTATGCTATTAGTGTCCCGTAGAGCATTTTTCTTACCTAGTACATGTATATACAAACGTTGGACAAACGTTCTGTCTTTTTGGACCAAGCTTCGTCTTTTAAAGACAAAACTTGGTCCTTTTATGGCCAAGCTTCGTCTTTTTCTGGTAACGAATGTTCGTTACCAGTAACGAATTGGAAAACTTTTTTTGCAAAGAACTAACCAAAAATAAACAAAAACAAAAATTGGCAAGCAGGCAGAAAAAATATGGCCTAAAAGGCCCGGAAATTTATGCCAAACAGAAATTAAGGAAAAAAGTAGACTGAACAAAAAGTTAGGCTTACGAACTTCGCCACCCTAATATATATTTTTTTATTTCATTCAAAAAAATTAATCTCTATATTCAAAATCGTACTGTAGAAATTTGCTGAAGTCAAAATGCACTAAATAATTTTTGAAGTTTTAGAGAGACCGACTATCTATAATATCCTGACTGAGAGGGTTCCAAATTTTTACAACACGCACGCTAAAAAATATTTACAGTCTAAACTAAAAATCGCGACAAGTCGAAAAAGAATGCCCTCTAGTTATTTCAACATTTCATACACAAGTCGTTAAAATTCAAACTTACAAGCCTGTTTTTTCATTTTAAGCACACAAATCAAATTTTCAAGTAATCGTCGATGCTCCAGAGTCTGCAGTTGAAGCCGTTGTAGACGTTCTTTGTAGTTTGAGGTTCAGACACAGGTATAACGTCTCTTTTTTTAAAAAGACGCTGTACATTTTCTAGCAGTATATTGTCTTTTTATACCATGGAGACCAAACGATGCACTCCAAAAGCTTTGGAACGCACAAAAGTAGAATGATAACTGCAGTTTCTGCAGCCCCAAAGGAGTAGCACGTCGCGTGTAAGCGTGCTCCCCACCCCCTTCCTAGGCGCCACACATTTGCCGCTATTATAGTGTTCAGCTCAGAGTCTCTCATAGGGGGGGGGGATCGGCACCGATTTTCCGTTTAGACCTGTAAACCAGCGCCGCGCGTCGGATCTGGAGCCTCTCAAGTCAGGGAGTCAGGCAGTTGTCTCTGAATCAAAAATCAGTGCATTTTTGACTTCAGCAAAATTTTACAGTAACCGATTTTTGATAAATTCCGAATGAAATAAAAAAATATAGGAGGGGTGGCGAAGTTCGTAAGCCTAACTTCTTTTTCCTTAATTTCCGTTCGGCATACGGGCCTCTCATATTTTCTGCCTATTTGCCAATTTTTGTTTTTTGTTTATTTTTCTACATGAATTTGCAAAAAAAGTTTCCAATTTCGTTACTGGTAGGAAACATTCGTTACCAGAAAATACCGAAGCTTCGTTTTGAGCAAAACTTTTTGTCTTAAAAAGACGAAAGCTTGGGTCAAATAACGAACGTTTGTCCACGTTTGTATATACATAGACTAGGTAAGAAAAATGCCAATGACGTGGCAACAGAGTAGGCCGATAAGTTAACTGAATTGCTTGTTCACTTTTAGCCGCAGCGCAAACTTTGCACTCCAATGCGCGGAAAAAATGACCTGCTGAAAGTTTGAAACTAGGCCGTTCGACACAGCGCCGCGCCTATTGCGGGCAACGACGGTTGTGTTAATAGCTCAACAATTGGGAGTACACAGACAAACTGATTGCACACATATTTGGATTTTTTTTTGCAATTCGGTTTTGATAAATGATGGGTGCATATCAAATAATAAAACTACAAATTAAAACGGAAGTTGCCATGTATAAAAAGGTATACAATTTAAAGTTTAAGCTTAGTTTGCATAATTTTTTTTAAACGAATTTTTGGTTTTTGAAAAATACCAAGTCTTGATGATTAAGCCTAGTTTTCCCACTAGTGCAAAAAAGTTACGCAGCTGTCTGTTCCCCAATCTGCATTAATTCATACTTCTGGCGGGGAGAGGACCCATGTTTATGCGTAGCGGCAACGCGCTCACTTAATCCGAAGGGTTGGAAATTAGATTTCACGAAGTCTGCGTACGCAGGAACCCAAGGCCCCACTTCGCCGCCCACTATGCACAATGGGACCCCACACCATAACGTCAACATGTTGTGCCTACGTAAACGTAACATACCAAACTTATAAGAACGCAAAATTCCAAATAGATCAGCTAAACCTCAAATTGAAAAATGGTCAGTCAAAAGTTTTATACAAACGCAGTGGGGGGTGGCTGTTGGTATTTATGGATGACTTGATAGCCTCTTTGGGCGCTGGCAATAGTCGAACTGAGTTATTACAGCACAAATCATTACTGAAGTTTTTCAAAATCAACTGCCCTTTAGGCACGGACGCATTTGAAAGCATTATTAGAGTCTTTCGATTCTGAATTTTTTGCAATAAGGGTGAGACAAGCGGCCAGAACGGTCTAGTTTCCAAACGTTGCACATTACGAGAAGTTTGGTACCAAGAGGGACGCTAAGAGCATAATAGGCCGATAAGTTAACCAATTGCTTGTTTTGTGTCCCTACTGGTACCAAACTTCTCATTTTTAATGTGCCTGAAGCCGAAAAATGACCTGCTGAAAGTTTGGAAACTAGACCGTTCTGATTGAGCAATAGGCCGCTTGCTGCGCCCTATTATTGCCGGAACCATCGGTTCTGAATCAAAAGCTCTGAAGTTCTGAATCATGTTTGTTCTTTAGGGCAATGGTTGGGTTCGTGCCTGAAGGCAGTTGATTTTTTAGGACGTCAGTAATGATTTGTGCTGTAATAACTCAGTTCAACTTTTGTTAGCGCCCGAAAGGAATTTGCCAGTCAGCTACAAGTATCCGACAGCCACGTGTACCTGCGTTTGTATAAAACTTTTAACCTGACCGTTTCCCAACGTTTAACTGATCTATTTGACAAAATTTGCGTCTCATAAGTTTGCTATGTTACGTTTACGTAGCACAACATGTTGACGTTATTTCATAGGGTCCCGTTGTTGCATAAGATAGATGGGCAGCTCTAAACATGTGACCTTGGTTTCCTGCATACGCAGACTTCGGTGAACCTTGTGGGTGGGACCGGGGCGTCCAACCTTCGGATTAACAGTCTAACGCCGTAGCCATTCCGCTACGATGCCACATAAACATAGGTACTCTCCGCGCAGAAGTATGAATTAATGCTAGTGGCGGACACGAGACAGCTGCTAACTTTTTTGCACTAAGTCGGAACTGAGGCTTAATCAATATAGACTTGGTATTTTTAGAAACCATCAGACTTTTAAAAAAATTATCAAAACTAAGCTTAAACTTTATCTATACCTTTTTTATACATGGCAACTGACTAACGGTTGATTTAATTATAAGATTTATTATTTGATAGCCCATAGTATCAAACCCCCGAATTGATGTAATGCTGAAAACCCGTGTGTGGATCGGTTTGTATATATACTCCCAATTGTTGAAGCTATTAACACAACCGTGGTTCCTGCAATAGAAGGGCGCAGCAAGCGGCCTATTGCTCAATCAGAACGGCCTAGTTTCCAACAACTTTTAGCAGGTCATTTTTCGGCTTCAGGCACATTAAAAATGAGAAGTTTGGTACCAGTAGGGACACAAAACAAGCAATTGGTTAACTTATCGGCCTATTATGCTATTAGCGTCCCGTAGAGCATTTTTCTTACCTAGTACATGTATATACTTTTAAACGTTGGACAAATGTTCGTCTTTTGGGACCACGCTTCGTCTTTTAGGACAAACCTTGGTCCTTTTTGACGAAGCTTCGTCTTTTTCTGGTAACGAATGTTTGTTACCAGTACCGAATTGGAAACTTTTTTTGCAATGTACTGTAATGTAGAAAAATAAACAAAAACAAAAATTGGCAAATAGGCAGAAAATATGGCCTAAAAGGCCCGGAAATTTATGCCAAACAGAAATTAAGGAAAAAAGTAGACTTAGAGTTAGGCTTACGAACTTCGCCCTTTTTTTTTATGTTTTTTTATTTCATTCAAAAAAATTACTCTTATTCAAAATCGTACTGTAAGAAATTTGCTGAAGTCAAAATGCACTAAATAATTTTTGAAGTTTTAGAGAGACCGACTATCTATAATATCCTGACTGAGAGGGTTCCAAGCTTCTCCGACACGTACGCTAAAAAATATTTACAGTCTAAACGGAAAATCGGTGCAATAAGTCGAAAAGAATGCCCTACAAACCCAACACCGGGAGAGGGGGCGTTTGGAACTGCACTATAATAGCGCAAATGGCGCATATAGCGCCTAGGGGAGGGGGGGGTAAAATTTCTTGCTCGTGCACGCGAACGTACACGTGACATCTACCATGCAAGTGATAAATGTTATTTTTACTGCCTTTCAGTCCAGAAACTGCAGTTTTTTTAGTTCTACTTTTTAAAACATTTGTGCGTTCCAAACTCGATACGCATCAGAAGTTTGGCTCCCCATGGAGCAATACGTATGGTTTAGCGTTACATAATACGTATTGCTCAAAGAACAATTTGCATGCATCAAAAGTACAGCGAATAACTACAAAAACTGTACCACCTGTTTTCTGAGGGTTTAGCAGATTTCTGGTCAAAAACTATAGCCTGGTTTATACTTGTCCTTACATAAAGGGAACAGGAGAACTAGGACAAATGTGGGATAGTTTGGTATGGAAAATTGATGCTATAGTTTTTGCTACTTTTTCGCATGTAGTAATTTTAAGTAAATTCTTGTTGTTATGCCAAAATTTAGCGGAAAACGATTAAGTAAATTTTACACAGCAGCTGTCCCAAGTTTGTCCTTGTCCCTGTCCCTATATTCTTAAGGACAAGTATGAACCGGGGCTTATATAGTGAAGCTGTGTGAAAAGTTTAATACTCAGAAAAACAGCTCTAAACAAGCAGGTTTTGCCAGTAGGGTTCAATTGATTTTGATTGATGCTGTTGCGACATGTCTGCGCAGCCGAAAGTATATGTTTGGAATATATAACGCGGCGTCAAAAGATTTTAAAGCAAACCTTCACATCAAAATAGGACGTCACCTCAGTCTTTATCTTAATTCTTGAGGCGCAGCAATCTCAGCACTAAAGCTCGTCAAGAAACTATTAGAAAAATGTGGCGTCACTTCGCTTCAAACCTTGCGGTAGCTAGTACCTACAGTCGTGGTCAAAAACAATTTGGAACTATTTCTGGCGGTTACATTTACCGCGTACTCGAAGGAAATATTCACAGAAATTTTAATCGACCAATTTGGATTTTAGTAAACTGACATGAACATTGTACAGGTGAAAAATTGCCTGCCAATACCATGTGGTGAATACTACTGTAGAATCCTGCCAGCCAAAGGTAATACTTTGGCAAAACCATTTGTATTCTGACAGATGTCTTCTGGATCTTTGCAATTACTGAAAAATACATAAATCATGTTCGTGTCCACATGTATAACATAAATCAATCATACGTACTTCTCTAGTCAGCGCGATAACATCCACAACCGCAGAACGGTAAGGTTGTCAACGTCTTCCTATGGTATTCCTCTCTATTTGCATAACATAAATGTCTGCTGAAACTTCGTCGCATTGCAACAGGTTTCCTTACAACCGTGTTACAGTCAGGCTGCGTGAATTCGAGATTCTGTCCAGCAGCATCACACAGTTCATGATAAGTCCATTTCACACGATGCAATTTTATGTTGCATGAAACATCGCACGCGATATTGCATGCGATATCGCATGCGATATTGCATGCGATGTTGCATGCAATATCGCATGATGTTGCATGCAACATCGCATGCGATGTCGCATGCGATATCCCATGAAACATTCATTTCACACGATGCAAGATGCTGCGCTACATGTCTGCTACAAATATTCTAAATTAAGAATATTTTTTAACGAAATTAGAAAAATTCAGAAACTTTTACGTAACAGAAACGTAATAGTTTAATGCTTATTAAATTACATGTTACATGATCAGTTATTAATGCCTGGATACAGATATTAAAAAACAGTGAAGTTAAATTATATATAAAGGAAAAATTTACTTTGAAGAAAAATTTTAAAAGTTAAAAGTATTAAGTTAAATACTCAAATTTTGAGAAAAGCTACTATAAAATTAACTGCTAGATGTGTAAAGCCTGTTTCACACGATGGGGAAAACGCGTGGGGTGCCCCTTGGGGGACACCCCCATGGGGTGCCACATGGTGCCACATGATGCCCCTCGGGGTGCCCCGAGGAGCACCATGTGGCATCGTGTGACACCCCATGGGGTGCCCCGAGGGGCACCATGTGGCATCGCGCGACACCCATGGGGGTGCCCCGAGGGGCACCATGTGGCATTGTGTGACACCCCATGGGGTGCCCCGAGGGGCACCATGTGGCACCATGCATCGTGTGACACCCCTTGGGGTGCCCCACGTGGGGAAAATCCGTATCGCTCGCCGTGCGTTTTTCCATGTGGCACCACATGCGACAGCCAATTAGTAAGCACTGTTGATGAAGGTATTACATTGAATTTTGACATATGTGATATGTGCCTTGGGCATAAATTACGTGTAAAAATTTGCAAAAATTATTGAAATTTTGTAGCTTACTTAAATATAATTCATGAGCTACGTATTCGTAAAAGCCGTAATAGACTAACCAAATGTGAAAAAATTAACTCAAATGATTGAGTTTAAGCCCTAAAAATGTCCTTTAAGCATTTGTATGAAGTCACGTGATCATCAACAGTGCTTACTAATTGGCTGTCGCATGTGGTGCCACATGGAAAAACGCACGGCGAGCGATACGGATTTTCCCCACGTGGGGCACCCCAAGGGGTGTCACACGATGCCACATGGTGCCACATGGTGCCCCTCGGGGGCACCCCATGGGGTGTCACAGGTTGCCACATGGTGCCCCTCGGGGCACCCCATGGGGTGTCACACGATGCCACATGGTGCCCCCTCGGGGCACCCCATGGGGTGTCACACGATGCCACATGGTGCTCCTCGGGGCACCCCGAGGGGCATCATGTGGCACCATGTGGCACCCATGGGGTGTCCCAAGGGGCACCCCCACGCGTTTTCCCCATCGTGTGAAACAGGCTTTACACATCTAGCAGTTAATTTTATTAGTAGCTTTACTCAAAATTTCGACTATTAACTTAATACTTTTAACTTTTAAAATTTTATTCAAAGTAAATTATTTCCTTTATATATAATTTAACTTACTGTTTTTTAATATATAGGGGCGTTAATAACTGATCATGTAACATGTAATTTAATAACATTAAACTATTACGTTTCTGTTACGTAAAAGTTTCTGAATTTTTCTAATTACGTAAAAAATATTCTAATTTAGAATATTTGTAGCAGACATGTAGCACAGCATGTTGCATAGTGTGAAATGAATGTTTCATGCGATATCGCATGCAACATCGCATGCGATGTTGCATGCAACATCGCATGCGATATTGCATGCAACATCGCATGCAATATCGCATGCGATATCGCATGCAACATCGCATGCGATGTTTCATGCAACATAAAATTGCATCGTGTGAAATGGACTTATAATGAACTGTGTGTGCTGCTGGACAGAATATTCAATTACGCAGCCTGACTGTAACACGGTTGTAAGGAAACCTGTTGCAATGCAACGAAGTTTCACAGATCGTTTTTTAGTGTTGTGGAATAAAGAAAATACCGTCTTCAAGAGACGTTGACAACCTTACCGTTCTGCGGTTGTGGATGTTATCGCGCTGACTAGAGAAGTACGTATGATTGATTTATGTTATACATGTGGACACGAACATGATCTATGTAACTTTCAGTAATTGCAAAGATCCAGAAAACGTATATCAGAATACAAATGGTTTGCCAAAGTATTACCTTTGGCTGACAGGACTCTGCGGTAGTAGTGATCTTGGCAGGCAATTTTTGGCCTGTACAATGTACATGTCAGTTTTAAAACCCAAATTGGTCGATGAAAATTTCTGTGATATTTCCTTGCGGTGCACGAGTGAATGTCACAGAAATCGTAGGCGAATTGTTTTTGACCACGACTGTAGGTACTAGCTACCGCAAGGTTTGAAGCGAAGTGACGCCACATTTTTTTCTAATAGTTTCTGACCGTTAGTGCTGAGTTGCTGCCTAGAGAATGAGATAAAGACTGAGGTGGTCCTATTTAGTTGTGAAGGTTTGCTTTAAAATATTTTGACGCCGCGTTATATATTCCAAGAATATACTCGGCTGCGCAAGCATGTCGCAACAGCATCAATCAAAATCAATTGAACCCTACTCGCAAAACGTGCTTGTTTAGAGCTGTTTTTGTAAGTCTGACTCTCCACACAGCTCACTATATAAGCCCGGTTCATACTTGTCCTTAAGAATATAGGGACAGGGACAAGGACAAACTTGGGACAGCTGCTGTGTAAAATTTACTTAATCGTTTCCGCTAATTTTTGGCATGACAACAAGAATTTACTTAAAATTACTACATGCGAAAAAGTAGCAGAAACGATTGCGTCAATTTTCCATACCAACTATCCCACATTTGTCCTTGTCCCTGTCCCTATGTTCTTAAGGACAAGTATGAACCGGGCTATAGTCTGACCAGAAATTGCTAAACCCTCAGAAACAGGTGGTGCGGTTTTTGTGACTATTCGCTGTACTCTTGATGCATGCAATTTATCCCCTCCGTGTAGCATACGTAACTGAACGAAGAACTACAAAAAATAACGTATTGCTTATCAAACTTAGCTTGGCTGGATGACGGGTTTATTATATTGTATAATATGGCTAGCTCCCACCAGAGAAATACTATAATAGTATAAGGGTGAGAAGGTGAGGTGGAAAACAAGACATCATAATTAAGCTTACAGCAGCATTTAATGTAGCGAAACAACCTATACTATAGTCGAACAGCGTCCACCCCACTATACTGTTCTCATAAGTAAACTTTTTATTATCATGCATGCTCACAGGCAAAATATGCTAAATTGATACCGATCTTTTGAACTAAGCTTTATTCCAAGCCTACAAATTTCTAAATCAATTCAGGCCGACGTCTCAGACCGCAGTCTAATAATAAAACCCGTCACAAACCTTCGCAAACATGGTTTTCCCTGTGCCCGGTGGGCCGTAAAACATCACGTTTCTAAACAGACCCCGATTCTTCTTGGTATTTTTTGTTGTAATAGCAATGTCTAATAAGCGCTGCTCGGTTTCAGGCTAAAAAAATTAAATATGAATTAATTAAATACAACACATCTATAGTGAACTGCACAGGACCAACACACACTCTCAAAAGCCAGAAGTAGTAGTAGCAGCTGGGCCAATTAGCAGTTGCTTTACGTACGTACGTAAAACTTGGCTAGGGCTACTCACGTCAGCTGCGTATTTTGGAGGGCTCGGCTGTCACTCACCTGTCAAGATGATTACACTATCGGCAAAAATGAAAGGGCGAGCAGACTGCAGCAGAAAGTAGAATGTGCTAGCAGATTCTGCTCAGTCTTAATGACAACGCCCCTTAGTATGAATACTTGAATTCGCAAACTCTAAAGCATAAATCATTAATGTTAACTGTTATCCGTTTCCAGCTAAACTCAAAACGGCAACAATCACAAGAGCCGTAGTATTATCGTGTTGGCTAAACAGAAATACGGTCGCGTTACGTGTACTGAACTTATATAGAAGTAAGTGAGTCTAAGAGCGTAAATAGAAGCTAAAATATAAATTCACGATGTTAAGGTGACCCAGTGTCGATTAAGAGTAAGTGTAAAGGCCAATTTACACGATATCGAACTTGCACCGAACTTGCTTCGAACCTAGTCCGGAGTAAGTTCGGAGCGAATTTTTGCAAGCACACAATACTTGCACCGAACATTGGCGTTGTGAACTTGCTCCGAACTTAACTCAGCAGCCAATTAAAATTTAGCTAAGATATGGACAGCCAGTCAGATTTAACTTTTCAAAAACGTTACCGTTCCTTCAAACTTTCGAAATTTTGCCACCAAAATGTCTCAAAAAGGGGCAGCGGCTGCGATTGCTGCTACTAGTCTGGTGGAGGGCGATTCGCAACCCAAACGGAAACGCGACGACGCTGTTGTGCGCAAATTTGGCTTCTACGTTGTCAAACAAGGGATGCTACACTAATTTGGTTAAAGCACTCTCCTTAGAAAACCTGTCGAGTTACCACAGATCACTTCGGATAGACGACATGATATTTCGACTACTGTGTAAAATAACTGGTCTAGAAATCAAGCGTGGAAACTACGAGTAAACTTTACACGCAGAGCAAAAGAAGTTAGAAACAATTGCTGTATATACTTGAATACCGATGGGGCTCTTTCTTGGTAAAAGTCCCGCTTGGTATGAATTAAAGGTTATGGTTGTTGTTATTGACCTAATAAAGTTAAAGTTCAGTTAAAATAGTTTTGTGTAGGTCATGTGGAGCAATCGATTCTTAGAAAAAACTATGAAACTATTTTTAATTTAGCAGTAACTTACCGTATGAATTTTCCCCGAGTTGCTGCGCCAGAGCATCATAAGCCCTTGGCACAAGTGCTGACACAAAAACACCAACGCTGACTGAACAGAAATTATAGCAACGGACACTATGTAGTAGCGTGGGAAATTTTTTCTAAGCAATATGATTGGCTGCTGAAGCCTAGGTCCGATGCAAGTTCTATGCAAGTTCGGTGGAGCATCATCGAACCTTCGAGGCAGGTTCGGAGCAAGTTCGGAGGTGGTCTGCAGTGGGTCCGAAGTGCGTTTACACGACCGAACATGCTCCGAACTTGCTCCGGAGCAAGTTCGATCGTGTAAAGCGGCATAAGTACTGGAGTAACTTGAAGATCAAATTTTCTAGCCAAACAAGTAACTCCTTTTTAAAAGTTTTTATTATGTATCTATCATTCAAATGAGCCTCCAGACAGTTTGGAAGAACTTTCCTCAATAACTCACAAACCTTCAGAATGACTCCAGATAAAATCTTATCGGGCGTTGCACGGGACTTGTAGAAATGTGTGGAAGTCTGCAAGAGCAAAATTTGACCTCGTCAAAAGTCAATAGTACTAGCAAGAGTACACCGTCTCTCTCATGTACACTAGGTGAGCCACTTTTCCACCTGCCTGCGCTATAGCACTGGCAGAGAACGATCGGTGAAATTAGCCCTCTTTCGGACAGGCCTATTCACACGAAGGAGCATGAGCGGGCGCATTATATAAGTTAGAATTTTCACACACGCACACTGCCTGCTACATTGTGTGAAATATTGCAGCAGGCAGTCTGAAAATTCGAATTATAGAATGCCCCCGTTCATGCTCAATGGTATGCGCCATGGCATACGACAAGGAGCAAAATGCAAATAAGCCTCGTGTGAATAAGCCTTAATAATAAGTTGGACATCCTCTCCGAACACACTTAAATATTACATTATATTCGCTGATGCATTGCAAAATGACAAAAAGAAAATAACCATTGTTTATCCGTAGCTATGCTGCAATAACATAACAAAAGCTTTGCACAATACAATGAAAGATAATATTATGTGAGTTTGAGCAAACTCAATTGAGAAACTTTTGAAATATTATGAACCTTCTAATGAAATTATAGGAATTAACCAGCCACCCAAAGATGGTGCAATACCTTGATCGGATGTTTGACCAGCTCGAGTGGCATCAAACGCGAGGTCTCCCGGACCAGACTAGGCTTGCCAATGCGGGCTTCGATAAAACGAGCTGTCACACCCGTGCCGTACTTGGCCGAATAAATACCTAACGCCAAAAGGGTCAAGCCACCGACCTGAACAATAACAACAATCACATCAACAAAGATGCAAGTTAATGTCACCCTACCATACTACAGAATAAGTTGCTGGTTTATACAGCACGTCATGTAATAAGATTTTAAGCCAAAATACTGAAGTGAATACTTCATTGAGCTTGTCAGTTAGTTGACGAAGTTTAAACATAAAACTGGTATGGTACTATGATCGTGGAACGCAAACAGAGACTTTGCTTTTTTGCTCAACATAATAACGATTAAATTTCAAAATCATATATTTAAAAAGATAAAAGACAACTTTCCTTTACTTTAACAACCAGTATAATCGGTAGATTGGAAAATATAAAATATAACAAAACAAAATATATAACAAAAGCATATTAATACCGCGGTAGTGACTCGATTCCAATCTGAAAGAAACGTCTGCACACCGGCACCGAACGCCGAACTGCCAGCCCTGAAAACATGAAGAAAATTACGAAAATAGTTTGACATAAAATTGTTACAGTAAACATGAACGATGAAGCACACAGTATGGATCAGAGATCGAGAAAAAACATACAACCCCAGTTCCAATAACCAAGAAGGTCCCACCAAAAAGACTTCAGATTCATGACAACGCTTCAGAACTGCCGAACATATTAATATTACCCAGCGCAAAAACCAACTTGATGGCTTCCAAAACAGTGGTCCGCTGCTCGGCTGCCTTCAGGCGAATTTGTTCCAGATTCAAATCTTGATTTTCTCGATCAACTTTAGCCTTAGCTCGGAGTTCTGCCTCAATTCGTTTCATGTCCAGATCGTGCCGCTTCGATAGTTCATGCTCAATTGATGCTAAAAAAACAAATTCTTAACTGAAGCTAAAAAATAACTTTAACAACAAAATAACTCTAACAATATATGTGCATGGTAGCATGGTCTGAAACCCTGTTGTGTTAAGGGGGGGGGGGGCTACCTGTAAAAGTGAAAATTTTAGGTTCTCCGATTCGCTTCAAATTTGCACACAATGTAGTCCCAGGAAAGGCGCATTGCAGATGTAACAAACTGGAACCAATGCTTTTGCCAATTTTCTACTAGGGGCTCCCAAAAATTCAATTTTACGTGTAAATCATAGGCGCAAAAAAAGTTTCTTGTGGTTGCAAAGCGTCCCTTTACTCGAAATTTTCGTTAACACTGACGAAGCTGATTCTTACATGATTCGATAGCCTAACGTCATAATATCTAAACCTCTATGATCCATTTTTTAATTTTTGCCTATGGCCTGAGCAGTGACGCCAAATTAATGTAAAATCACTCAAATTTGGCGGGCCCAAAAAACGGCGATTTTTTTCACATTTCGCCCCCGATTTCAGATTTGAAAATACATATCGAAAATCAGGATCATACGATTTTACACTTACATGTGGGCCACTACTATTCCAAGTTTCAGCCGGATTGGCTTGATGTCGTTTATGCTAGAACTGCCCCAATAAGGGCTTCTTTTGGCGTACATGTAAATACACTGACAAACGCACTGAACCAAAACTGCACTTTCAAGCTTAATTGTTCTTATCTGAGGTAGAGGTGCCTTGGGGGAGTAAACATAAGTGAAAATAAGCAAAATTGGAGAAGTTTAATTTTTGACCGGGGTAGCCCCCCCCCTTAATACAGTTGTTTTGAACAATTTAATCACAGAAAAATATAACCAATGCGACATCGAAAGAATTAAAATATTTTAGCATTCTTTATCCACATTCGGCATCGGAAAAAAACAGTTCAAAGCAACTTTAATGTTTTTTGAGCATAAGTTATTGTATTTAAAATACCTCTGCGCATATCTTCTTGCTTTTTCACAGATTCTTCTTGTTTTCGTAGCATTTCATCTTGGCTACGTTGCTACAAGGAGTAGAAAACTAATATTATTAAACTAATAGCCATCTACGACATAACTATTTTTCAGAAAACTTTACAAATTTTACAACTGACCAAGATTAGGTACGTATGCATGCATGTGCAAACCGGTCAATTCTTCATACGACACACTTTTACGTTGAATGAGATTTGTGTATGACTTTCATGCAGGGTTTTTTTTTTCAAAAACTTTTGTGTGCATAATTGTGCAAAATTTTAATTTTAGTGTGCAAAATTTTATTTTTCTGTGCAAACTGTAAATGCGTTTTCTTCGCCTATATAGAAGCAAATATACGTGTTTTTATACCTCTGGAGGTACGTACGTACCAGTGGCATACCCAGAAAATAATTTCGGAGAATGACTTCGATTTTTTGTAATGGGTGAAACAGCACTTCTTAGCAATTTTAACACACACAAAACCCCTATATACAAACGCAAGATTACTGAACCAGGACGTTGCAGGGGTCTGCGGGCAGCAGCCCCCCGAAAAAAATAGCGATTTTTTGAATTTTTAGACCCAATTTGGTCAACTGGAGACGTATCAGAAATTTTTTTCGACAGAAAAATTAAAACAAAAGATATATAGTAAGTAAAGTCACTTCAGATAGTGTATATATAACACAAGTATGCAAATGGCTTTGATGAAAGATATGTAATAACAAGGCTTATTAAGCCGCAGAGTCACAGGGGTCAAAAGGTTGGGAGAAATTTTGATTTTTATTCTAAATTTGGTCAATTGAAGACATATCAGAAAATTTTTCCGGCCGGACCATAAAAAACAAAGGGGGGACCCATGTGTTAAAATTCACTTGGAAAAAGTTTCGGGTGGGGATTCCCACCATCCGTCCACCCTGTGTACACCCTTGCTGGTTGCTGCTATGTTTATGTTGGCGTGCTGAAATTCTAAATATTGGAAATTAATGGCATTTGTCACAGGATGTCAGATGCAGATCCTAGAATTTTTTTGTGCGAGGCGGAAATCGACCCACCTTCCTCGACTTATTCTTGCAAAAATGTGTGTGCCATAATTGGCGCCTTGCGGGTGTCTGGAGGCGGCAACCCCCAGAATCCACAGCTTTTGTGGAATTCTGAAATAACATTTGCATTAAAAAACAGCTTTAAGCAACACTTTGTTGACAAATTCTGGGTGATGGCCCGGCCTAGGGGCGGCAGTCCCAAGAAGCCAGAGCTTTTTTAGGATTTTTAATTGAATTTTGCATTGAAAAACATATTCATCAACATTTGTTTAGGAACATTAACCTTGATCATTGCTGGAATCCGAGGCGGCAGTCCCCAAATGCAGAAATTTTTTATTGTTCGAGTAAAATTTGTTTAATTAAAGACGAAACGGAATTTTTTTGGCCGGGCCATAAAATTCAAAGGGGGGACCCTTGGTAAAATTTTACTGGGAAAAAATTTCTGGGGCGGAAAAATTTCTGGGACGGTAAAATTTTACTGGGAAAAAATTTCTGGGGCGGAAAAATTTCTGGGGCGGTAAAGTTTTACTGGGAAAAAATCTCTTGGGCGGAAATTTTCACCACCCCCCCCTTGGTATATATGCAATTTTTACGTTTTATATACATAAAATCATATCAGTGGCAGATCTAGAAATTTTTCAGGTTGGGTGGAGCAATTCCCCCCACTTCGTGAGACGGTTTAGTTTAGGAACGTAGATGCCGTAGGTTGTGGAGGTCTGGGGAGCTAGAGACTTATGTACGGTTTTTGACGAAGTGTAACGCGATTCTTAGAAAAATGTACCTCTAACAATTTATTTGAACGCAAATCATGCGCCATTTGCCAAAAAGCAGTATCAAGACCTGCCGCCGTTGATGTCAGTAGATGCAGGGGTCTGGGGGCGGCAGCCCCCAGAATTTTTTTCGATTTTGCATTAAAAACAGTGCATTTTGAGCACATCCCAGGCGAATGGGGCACTGTGCATTATTGTGCAAAATTTTAATTTTTGTGTGCAAAATTTTAAAAAAGTGTGCATTTGCACAGGGTTTTGCACAAAAAAAACTCTGCTTTCATGTAATTATATAGACTACAACAAGTATAATAAGCCGACTAAATACCCTATTATAAAATGATATCGCAACAAAAGTTCTCAGATAAACATAAAACATTTTTGACTTTAGTGTTTATTTAGTCGATATCAATCTAGTACGTATTTCAGCGTTGAGCAGTTTATGGAGTAGTAATGTGAAAAAATTAATGGTTATCAGCAAAGAGTAATGTGAAAAACTAATGGTTATCAGCAAAGTTTTGTAATTGTTAAGTGCCCCGGACTTTAACACCCTATGCGAGCTTCGTTTAGTCAGCCTGTCCGCGGGCATGCCCGGAACAGGAGAGCAACGCGCAACATAGAACTTTTTCTAAAAGTCTGTTTAGTGAAGTACACGCAGCCCTAGGCAGGTGACAGGACACTCACCCGAATTTTAAATGGCAATGGAAAATACCTGCATTGCTAATTCATCTTGTTTCCTCTTTCTGGCTAATTGATCTTCATAGTCTGCTCTCTGCAATTACAAACTGCGACATCAATATTTAGTATGGCGATGAAGATTAAGGCTGCACAAGAGTGTTGGGACTTTAGACAAACATTTAAGCCCGGTTCATACTTGTCCTTAAAAGGACATAAGGACAGGGACAAGGACAAATTTCGATCAGCTGCAGTCACGAATTCAGCAAAGCATTTGGGCTAATTTTTTGCATACGATCTGGATGTGACCCAGACTTGCTTCAAGGTAAACATCAACTCAATTGGGCAGGTAGTTTTATTGGAATCGCTTAAGGACAAAACGATAGGGACAAGGACAAAACGATAGGGACAAGGACAAGGACAAGTATGAACCGGGCTTTACCAAGACTTGGGAGTCAGAAATGAGTGCAAACGACTAATGATTAAGCTATGCATTCATGTGAACTAACACAGAGCTACAGCCTAGTACAGACGTTATCGTAAACTGGATATACGTTTGCAGCCGAATGGGATACAAAGTATCCCATTCTCTACAGAACAGAGAGGTCCGCTGTCCGCTTTCCCCTTGCACAAATTTCCGCAACATCCTCTTCCCCAGATTTCCTCAGCTGCACATGTAATGGCTACGACATTAGAAAAGGGAATGAAATTAATGGTTGAAAAATATGTACGCAAACAGTTTTATAATATTAGAACAAAAAATATTATAGAACACTCACGTGCTTAGCTTGCTGAGCTTCATACTCTAGAGTTTTTCTTCGTTCTTCTTCTGCAACTTTTCGCTGTTGAACTTTACTTTGCTCAATTTGAAGCTCAAATTCCTAAAATTAAACACTCAATACTATAAATACATACACACATTACAGTCCAATCAAAACAACGGTGGACATCAGTGGTGGATCCAGGATGAAATTGGGGGGGGGGAGATTTTTTTAAAATTTCAAGTAGTTTCTTCACGAAAAAAAATTCGTTTGACCGTATTAAAAAACAACTCGGTAGCGTAGATGGGCGGGAAGAGGCTTTTCAACTTAGAGATGTACTTATCTGGAATTTTGACTCTCGACCACGACACATATTCGCATACTTCGTCAAAAGCAATGCTAATTTTTTGACCTGAGAGACGCGAAGTGATATTAATAATGTTACATTGATCAGACAAACCCACAGAGTTGTAAGCGTTTGGGGGCGAGAGCCCCCAGAAAAAAATTTAGAAATTTTTTATTTCTAGGGAAAATTTGGTCAATTGAAGACGTATCGAAAATTTTTCGAACAGGGAAACTTAAACAAAGGGGGAACGTCACTTCAGACAGGTTATAACAGGAGTAAAAGCACCACAATGTACACTCGCGTACACTAGCATAGGCTTTGATAAGAGATACCAAGGAATAGTGAGCATAACGTTGTAGGGGTCCGGGGGCGGCAGACCCCAGAAAAATATTTTGAATAATAAGAACTTTTTGATTCTTTGATTCAAATTTGAATTCTCTGATTCAAATTTTGTCAATAGGAGACGAATCGGAAATTTTTTCGGACGAACGATAAAAACCAAAGGGGGGACCCTTGTGTACAAATTCACTTGAGGAAAATTTAGGGGGGGGGAGGCGGCCGCACCGCCGCGGGCCGCCGCCCCCTAGATCTGCCCATGGTGGACTTGGATTATGTATATATCACATGCACGCACACATTGACTTTAATCTGTTTCTGGATAAACTTTTGTGTTTAAAATTTTAAGGCATCGTGCAGCTCTGGCTAAGCCGCTAGAATTTACCTGAAATTTCTATTTTCTGGTTCACATGCCTGGGCCAAAGCTTAGGCCGCAGCCTACACATCACTACTAAATCGAGCCAAAAGAACCATGCTAAAATTGAGCCAACACTACATAACATGCTGAAAAATTGAAAAAAAATCTAGCAAATTTTGCCAATTTTTCGGAAGGAATGGGGCTAAAATGCCTTTGGATTTTAAAAAGTTGTGAACAATATGTTCACTCCGTTTAAATACGCTGGAAACGGAAAAAATACAATTTTCACCAAAATTAGACACACTATATATATTATATTTTTTCATATTACTATAATACTTTTTCACCGGCCTAGGATAGCGTGCATTTTCTTCAAAATTTAATATGCCTAACAATAATGCACGTTGTTCTTCTGTCTCCTGTGTCGACACAGGAGACAGGCTGACGACGGAACTCCTGGAGGGTACCCTGTGCCAGGGGCCGATAACAAAATAAATATACTTGACTTAAAGAAAACAGTCTAAAGCATAACTGACTTTTGCATGTGCTTCCATCTCTTTCTGCTTGGTCTGCTCTTGCATTTTTGCTAAATCCAGGGCATCTTTGGCATGTTCTGTAAAATGCGAAAATAAATAAAATAAGGTGCTATAAAGTTTCATACACACACATTATATATATAATAAATATATAAATTATAAATATATCAAATCAATATATATAAAAGCATATGTATATAAATACATACGCATAATCAAACATGACAAGCATTGATGATAAACATTTATATACACGTATATCTGTAACAGCACTAAAGTATGTACAGGAAACCTTTTGATTGAGACTTTTGTTCGATCAAATATATACTTAATAAATTAATTAATTAATAATTAAGTTAGTAGTAGTACGTATATACACATATCGAACATACTAGATCGTTCTAAATCTTGAGCGGCTTTTGCAGCTCTTTCCAAAGCTCTGGAGTCAAAATGATAGGCCATTTGCTGTCCAGCTGCTTTCGGAGGTTCAACACCTGGCACCTGTGGTGGCTGGTCATCCCCGTTACCATCGGAGCCAGAGCCGCCCGCATCATGGGGCGCTGCCGGAGGTGTCGTGGTATTTTTAATACCAAACAACCAAGACATTTTTATGTAACGCTAAATCAAAATAAAAAAAATATAGCACAAATACATGCACGACAAGTAGCCTGTTTGGTTGAGTATATAAAACCAAGACAAATCTGGGCTTCTGGCTGTCCCGGACATTATCCCCGTCTGTAAAACAAGGTGGTGTGAGGACATTATCCCCGTCTGTAAAACAAGGTGGTGTGAGATGCAGAGATAAAACGCAGAACAAACGAGATGAGATGAGATGAGATACAGAACAAACGCAGCGTTTTCAGTGCGAAATGAATGCGCCTTGCATTTGCCGCAGCGTTTCAAACGCTGGACTGTAACTAGATTTGGCGATTCGCTGCCTCTTGAAGCTCTGGTCATGATATTTTCATTCACTAATTTTTAACAGAATACTTTTCACACTGGTTACCCTTTAAATAACCTGAATAGGCCTCAGCGTAACCTCTTGCCTTCTGAATTTGGGGTTAAATGCAGTTGAGGGAGTGGGGAAATAGTGGACCTATTTTTTTGAGTAGAGCACCTTGGGGGAAGCATTTTTGCTTCAAGAATCCCTAATTCCTTTTTCGACCCGAAATATGACCCCCGAAATCTGAATTCTGAATCCTAATCTGAATTCTGAATCCTTTTTTTTGGTTTTCTGAGATACGACCCCGCATAATCCGAACCCTCAGTGACGGATGTTTTCGAAATTTTTTTCAATAAACACAGGGAAACCGGTGATCCGAATTTTTTCTGAATCACCGTCTTACACTTTAGGGGTCATAGCTCAGAAAATACAAATTTGTGAATAGATGCTCTTTTACAAAAAATGCTTCCCTTGAGGTGCTCTACTCCAAAAAGTAGGTCCACCTTCACGGTCAAGGTTCGGCAGAAGGGGAAAAATTATATTTGCCCATAAATCGCTTCCTACCCCATCTTTTAATAAAAATATAGAACCCCCATCGTCAGCCAAGCCCCCAATCTAATCTCTAGCCTCCAAAATAGCTGTCGCCCCTTTTAATAAAAATCTAGAGTGAAGTTATTGGTGTTAATACCCGGGTTAAATGCAGTTGGGGGGGGGGAAATGGTCAAGGTTCGGCGGGGGGGGGAATTATTTTTGCCCACAAATCGCTTCCTACCCCATCTTTTAATAAAAATATAGAACCCCCATCGTCAGCCAAGCCCCCAATCTGATCTCTAGCCCCCAAAATAGCTGTCGCCCCTTTTAATAAAAATCTAGAGTGAAATTATTGGTGTTGAAACCCTTGGGGTGGAATTAAGTCGGAAAAACGGCATTTTTTCGACTAATAATCCGGAGTCCCCCTATATCCCCCAAACCTAGAGGGAATCAAAATTGAACGCTCTTTCGAATAGGCTAGGTTAGAAGTTTGTAGGATGTAAGCTTTAGCTGGAAATCAAACTTTGTCCAAAAATTAAACTTTACCTGAAAAATTTTGCGCAAAATTGGATTCAGGCAAACATACTCAACAAAATAAGAACCTGCTGCTACCATTGAAAGAGCAACTTCTAAGCTACTAAATGCTGAAAAAATTTTGCAAATCGGTTCAGGCTTTGAAAAGTTACAAACTTTTGCTGAAGCTACCAGGATCAGGCTGATTGAAACTTTACAGCGCAAGTAAGGTTTCAGTGGCGTACCCAGGGGGGGGGCTAGGGGGACATCAGCCCCCCCCTTCGCGATTTTAGCCCCCCCCCCTTCGCGATTTCAGCCCCCCCCCCTTTTTTCACTTTTTTTCCTGTGGTCTTCTTTGGTTTTATGACACCGCTGAAAAAAATTTTCCGGCACGTTCCCAATTGACTAAAATTACACTGTAATTTCAAAAATTTTCCAAAATTTTCTTTCGAGAGGATGGATCTCGCCCCTAATTCATTACTGCGCTAATGTATATACACGACTTATATCTGCTATGGTGTATTAATAATGAGTAATAGTAAATAGTAGAAAAATTTTAAAAAGCTGAACTTTCTGCAGACTGCCGTGGAGTGCGTGTGCGTTTTCATCCCCCCCCCCCCTGGTCGTCGACCATCAGTTCAGTCAGCCCCCCCCTTCGCGAAATCCTGGGTACGCTACTGTAAGGTTTAGCACAAATTCCGGGCTATAGCTGCAAAAATTTTCAAAATATGAAGCTAGTCGGGGTTTTTTAGTGCGGTAACGTTATTTCTGATGCTTCTTAGCATGTTTTTCTTGAATTTAGGCCTCAGGCTTAGGCTTAGTGCTTAGGCTGAGGCTTAGTGCTTAGGCTTAGTGCTCAGGCTGAGGCTTAGTGCTTAGGCTCAGGCTTAGTAGTTGGGTATAAGGCCGTGTTTACATTGAGCTTTTTTTCAGCTGCTCGAGCAGCTCAAAAAAGCTGCAGCTTTTTTGCCATTTCCGGCTTTTTTTCAGCTGCTCGAGCAGCTGCAAAAAAGCCGGAAACAGCGAAAAAAAGCTGGAGCAGCTGAAAAAAAGCTGGAACTGCAGCGTTGTCATGACAACGGAGCAGCTAGTCTATAGTGACCGCCATACTTATCCGCATTTCTTCAGCTGCTCCAGCTTTTTTCCAGCTGTTCCAGCTTTTTTCCAGCTGCTCGAGCAGCTGAAAAAAAGCGGCAGCTTTTTTCAGCTGCTCGAGCAGCTGAAAAAAAGCTCAATGTAAACACGGCATTACTAAAAATGGCTATTTTTGTCGGAAAATGTAATTAATTTATTGTCTATGCAAAAACAAACAATACCAATTGATATGTGAGCTCAGTTTAACGATGCATATTTCGCCTGGTATATAGTTTGAAAAATTAACAGTTTTTGGTATAAATGAGTGAAATATGTTGGAAACAAAGCTGAATTAAATATATTATTATAAGTTACGTTATGATGATGCAACTTCAGACTGATATCACGACTGTATTGGTGAAAATTTGCGAAAATTAGGCTCAGAAAGTCGAAAAACAATGATTTTCGACAAAATTTGAATATTTTCGAAAAGCTATAAATCCACATTTTTTCGCTTGGAAAGTGATAAAAATGAACTCAGCGTGTCCGAAAACCTATAAAAACTTGTTTTTACATTGAAAAAATGATTTTTAATTTCCGCCGCCCCCCCGCCGAACCTGCACCGGGAAAAATAGTGGACCTATTTTTTTTAGTAGAGCACCTTGGAGGAAGCATTTTTGCTGCAAGAACCCCTATTTCATTTTTTGGATTTTCTCAGATATGACCCCCCGAAATCTGAACCCTCAGTGAGGGACGTTCTACAATTTTTTTTTCGAAGCCCTTGATTTTTGCGTTCTAATCGTGTCTAAATGGTGTCAGATTACTGTTTACAATTTTTTAGAATTAGAATCAAAACAAAGGCTCTTTGACCGGGTTCCAACCGAAAAATTGGCCGAATTCGCCAGAAACGTCCAATTTTTGACCAAATTCAAACTTGGCCTTAAGGTGGTAGTAACGATTTCGACGATTTCTTACATTAGAAATTAGAGAAATCTTTTTTTTGAAGCGAATAGTAAACTAGTCTAAAAGTAACCATAATTTTATGAAACTAGATCAAAATATACACAAATAATATTTTATTCAGTTCAAAATGTACAAGATAAGACTAGCTACCACGCTGGCTTACTGTTTAGTAAGCCAATTTAGTAGCTAGCCTCAAACTAAGAATTTTGACAAATAAAAAAAAACCAACATCACAATTTTAGTCTAGTTTACAAAAATTATTGCGGTTTTGCTGTGAGTTTCAAAATTGTGGCAAAAACGTGCTTCAAAGTTATATCGTCGAAATCGTTACTACCACCTTAAGGGGGTAGTGTCGCGAAAGCAGTTTTGCTCATAGGTTGCAAAAAGAGATCTTTTTGCTTGAACTTGTACGTTCACTGAGAAACTAGTCCAATGCTATACTGTGTTAAATAAGTACTGCCAGACAGTAGACTACCAATATCGTAGTGTCACCGCTAGCCCGAATCGCCGCTAGGCCGAATCGCCACTAGGCCGAAAAATCGCCGTTAGGCCGAATCGCCGGAAAGCCGAATCGCCGTTAGGCCGAAAATACATACAAATAAATGCGAATTTATTGAGTACAACTTTCAAAAAATGTACAGTCTCTTACCATCAACAGCATACAGTATGCGTGGTATTACAGTACAGTCTGTACTGTATATGCACTGTACGGGTAATATGTACTGTTTTTCCATACTTTAGTGTGTTTATGCTCTGCAAACACATTTTCGGCCTAACGGCGATTCGGCCTAGCGACGATTCGGCCTAATGGCGAAGTTTCGGCCTAGTGGCGATTCGGCCTAGCGGTGATTCGGCCCAGCGGCGAACGACCCCAATATCTACCAATATCTTGAACCAATCACCGATTGTAAGCCAGACATCACACAATAAGGACATGAAAATTCAAAAAATTCAGCCAGATATCAGATTGGCCAGCTTGTGAAGCACACATAACGTGTCGACGCACGGTTTTTTGCCACAAATAAGAAAAAAGAAAAATGAAGGTTCGTTTTTCTTTTGATTTTAAAATAAGCGTCTAAATTTTTCACAATTTATCATTATTGCTGTGAATACTTCACTGTTTACGCACAGTTTCACAGTTCAAACAGGTATTACTCCGCAACCACTCAAGCAATTTGCACTAAATTTTGTGTGCATAAACAACAACATATGTCCTTTTAGTCTATGTAAACAAACTAAACAAATAAGTTGATAATTGTGACGAAAAAATCGAATGTGAATAGGTTTTTAAAACGTCATTTTTCCGACTTTGCGACCTCACTGCAAACAGTATACTGCATCAATTTTGATGAAACTTGGCGAAAATACTGGCCTTAACATGTATTTTCAAAATATATAAAGAACAATGTCTTATCTTTTTCTAAAAATGTTTTACAGTTACGCAAAATCGACTGCTTTCGCGACACTACCCCCTTAATTTAGGCTTGGGCTTAGGCTTAGGCTTAGGGCTTAGGTTTAGTATGGGGCTTGGGCTTACACAGGAAAATTATTTCCAGAAAAAAACTAGATCGTAAAAAATTATCTAGTTTTTTTCTGGCTTTTTTCTGGTTTTTTTCTAGTTAGAAAAAAACCAGAAAAAATTATCTAGTTTTTTTCTAACTTTTTTCTGACTTTTTTCTGTTTTTTTTCTAGTTTTTTTCTAGAAATAATTTTCCTGTGTTAGGCGTAGTATCAGGCTTAGGCTTAGGCTTAGGTTCAGGCTTAGGCTTAGGCTCAGGCTAAGGCAATAAAAAAATCGAAAATTTCAGAAAAAATTCTGCCTGCTTAGCCTAGAGAATCCTGCCAACTAAGCCTAGATGATGCCTTAAAACATCATAACGCACTCAAAACTATCCAAAAGCAAAGATTATAGCCAATTTTGGCTTCGAACTTAGGCCTACGTTCACGTCCAAAAACACTGAAAATGCAATTTTCAAGGGGTCATAGCTCAGAAAATCCAAATTTTGTGGATTGGGGTCCTATTACAAAAAATATTTCCCCCAAGGTGCTCTACTCCAAAGAATAGGTCCACTATTTCCCCCCCCCCCCCAACTGCACTTGATCCTAAAACCCTTAGGGGTGGAATAAGTCGGAAAAACGGCATTTTTTCGACTAATGATCCGGAGACCCCCTATATCCCCCACTCTTGAACCGAAATTGGCTGTCAGCTCTAGCTGATGCTGACCATCAGTGACGTTTTGAGTTCGTATTTATGTTAACCGAATTGGTAAAAAATTGCTACTTATAACCAAAGTTGGCTATTTTTTCTTGGAAAGTGTAATTAATTTATTGTCTACGCAAAAATAAACAGTAACAATTGATATGTAAGGTCAGTTATTTTACCTATTTTGTCGTTGGAAAAATTTTACATTTTTTGGTATACATGAGCAGAATATGCAAACAAAGCTGAATTAAATATAATATTTTATGTTACTTCATGATGATTACAGTTCAGACTGATATTACGATTTTATTGGTGATAATTTTCGAAAATTAGCCCCAGTATGTCGAAAAGTGATATTTTTCAACAAAATTTAAATTTTTTCAAAAAGCCATAAATCAACTTTTTTTCTGCTGGATAGTGCTAAAAATGAACTCAGCGTGTGCTAAAAATGAACTCAGCGTGTGCGAACTTGCACCAACTTTTTTTTGGCGAACTCGCTGAGGCTCTAGCCCCACAGGAAAAAAAGTGAGTACAAAATTTATACAAAATTTATACAAAAAAGTTTTGTATAAATTTTGTATAATTTTTGTATAAATTTTGTATAAATTTTGTACTTTTTTTGTGCATTTTTTGTGCAAATTTTGTACTTTTTGGTTTTTTTCATTTTTTTGCACTACAAGCAGTTTTTTTCGATTTTTTGGCCATTTCCGTCTGAAATAGACATTGTTTTGACAAATACGCTTAATTTTTTATTTCTCTGAAAAAATTTTTTTTTCGACTTTTGTACATTTTGTACAAATTTTGTATAAATTTTGTACATTTTTTGTATAATTTTTGTAGACATTTTGTACATTTTTTTGTACTTTTTAGAAAAATGTGTTTCCTGCAGTTTTTTTCCTTCTTTTGACCATTTCCGTCTGAAATAGACATTGTTTTGACAAATACGCTTAATTTTTTATTTCTCTGAAAAAAAATTTTTTTTCGACTTTTGTACATATTTTGTACAAATTTTGTACAAATTTTGTATAAATTTTGTACATTTTTTGTATAATTTTTGTAGAAATTTTGTACATTTTTTGTACTTTTTAGAAAAATTTGTTTCCTGCAGTTTTTTTCCTTCTTTTGACCATTTCCGTCTGAAATAGACATTGTTTTGACAAATACGTTTATTTTTTTATTTTTTTGAATAAAATTTTGTTTCGACTTTTGTACATATGTTGTACAAATTTTGTATAAATTTTGTATAAATTTTGTATATTTTTTGTATATTTGTTGTACATTTTTTGTACTTTGTGAATTTTTGCACTATTGCAACTGTTGAACTAATAAAATGGATGCTAACTACTTACGTTTCTGAGTAATAAGCCTCGAAACCTCCGGGGAGAAAAACCCTGTGCGGGGAAAAACTAGGGATGTCGCGGATGTGACTTTTTTGACATCCGCGGATGCGGATGCGGATGCGGATGTTGACTTCTGACATCCGCGCGGATGCGGATGCGGATGCGGATCTTTTTAGAATACGTTCTAAACAAGTTATGAAAAGAATTTTTGAAAAATTTTTCACCAAAAAATACATAATATACTAAAAATATACAAAATTTATACAAAATTTATACAAAATTTGTACAACATATGTACAAAAGTCGAAACAAAATTTTATTCAAAAAAATAAAAAAATAAACGTATTTGTCAAAACAATGTCTATTTCAGACGGAAATGGTCAAAAGAAGGAAAAAAACTGCAGGAAACAAATTTTTCTAAAAAGTACAAAAAATGTACAAAATTTCTACAAAATTATACAAAAAATGTACAAAATTTATACAAAATTTGTTCAAAATTTGTACAAAATATGTACAAAAGTCGAAAAAAAATTTTTTTTCAGAGA
>JASANF010016057.1:0-13844 GCA_030248245.1 Trissonchulus sp. WLG1_4
AAAGAAAAAATTGACACACGGGCATGTCAAAAACTTTCAATTTAGATGCCAAAACTTATCCTTCCGCTTTTTACTTTTTGAGATTACGTCACATTTATGTAACATTTCTTTTTGAACTAAAGCACATTATACAAAAGTCCGCAAAACTAAACAACTACCGAAAGGATTTTGTTCAAAATTTGGGATAAATTGGTACGCATATGTGTCTACTTTATACTAAAATTTCAAAAATTTTGTTTGCTTAAATTTTGCGTTACAGCTATTTCATTCACAGAAATCCGTAAAAAGGTACTTCCGTGGACTAAATCTCAAGTCTGGATGTTGCAATCTTTTCATGCGTTATTTTACATGTTTTTTAGACAATTTCTGATGTGTCAATTTTTTTATTTGTATAAATTTAGCCTATTTCGTGAAAAAATTAGATTAAAAAAATCGTATATTTTTCAAAATTCGAAAAAAATCAAGATTAAAGTTCCGTAACTTCTTTTCGGCAACATATAAATGCACCAAACTTACCATGAAAATTCACCCTGTTATTGGCTTTGTTGGTGTAAAGAATGAAATTAGTTGGAATTACACTGTCAATTTTACAAGCAAAACAAGAAAAATGCAAAAAATTCACGAAATTTGACTACTTTGACAGTGTCTGCTGACTAGTTTGTTACAGATTTAAGCTAGATAATGTGCATAAGTGTAATTTCAGTCAAGTTCTTTAACGTGGAAAAGACCGCTATTAAATTCATTGAGGCAATCAAAAGTTATAGCGCGTTATAAAACTGTCGAAAACGTAACTACCACCTTAATATAAACCCGCCTTTGGTCACATCAGTTTTATATAATACACTGCCCCCCCCCCCCTTTCATACCATCGGGATGCGACAGGTCGACCTGATGTCGTTCGGCAATCTCCACCAGCAGCTGGGGCAACTGTTCCAGGTCCAGCTCAGGGGGGGCCCCGGCCAAAACCAGGCCAGCCGAGCCCAACGCAGGGGGGCTCTGGTCCGCGTTGTCTGAAAATAAATGCAAAATAAGGTGGGCTTTACCAGAAAATTGGGGGGGACCCCAGCGCGAAATTCGGGGGTACTCCGCAGCATACATGCATGAGTGGGTGATGCCCCCCCCCCCAAAAAAAAAAAAAAAAAAGGAACCGGGGGGGGGGGGAATTACACTTTTTGGGAAAATCCTACAAAATTTCAGAAAATTTAGGGTATTTTTGGTCGATCAGGGGGGAGGGTCCCCACAATTTGGTCAAAGAGCCCCCCCCCAAAATTTTAGTCTATTTCATTTCAAGATAATATGTATCCTGTATATTCATGTATAACTTTGTCTACAGGTTAATCATGTGATTATCACAAAAAGGCAGCGAGTAAACATAAAGATGGAATACATTTCATAATAAATCAGCTGTCACTCAAACAGAAATAGCAAGTTCTTACATTGTGTCAATCAATCAATCAATTAACCAAACCGTCAAAGAATCAATAGATGAATAACTCAATGAGTCAATTAATAAATCAATAAGTCTATCAATAATAAATGAATTAATCAATCAATTCATGAACTAATAAATCAACCAGTCAATCAATCAGTCAACGAGTAAATTACTTAATCATTCGATTACTAAATCAAGCAATAAATCAATCAATCTATCAATCAAATCCCTAGTCTCACTGATGGACTGATTCAAGTCTCGTTCCATATCCTCCTTGCAACGCTTGGGACTGGGCTGCTCGTCAAACTGGTGATGGGGGCTGAGCCGACGTCGATCCCCCCTCGTCGAGCGCTCTCGAGCGTCCATTGGCTCGCCCTCCCCCACCCCACAGTCCAGGGGGGGACTGCGGTCGCCGGTCAGACGGCCACCAAAGGGGGGGCGGCCAGAGTCGGTCCAGGGGGGCAGCCGGCTGGAGCCTGATTTGCTGGGCGTCGGGCCCCCTCCATTGTTATTGTTGGAATTACTACTATTCGTGTTGTTGTTGTTGTAGCTTGAGCCGGAATGGTAATGTGATGAAGCTAAACAACAGAAAAAATTGATTTATAAATCATACTTCAAAGTGATTACAGCCATACAATGTCCATTCGACCGGCAACATGAAGCACAAAGTCGCACCATGTCAGACTAGCTAATGGCCTAACATAGCAGCATTCTGACTTCCTGACAGAGTAAACAAGTTATAATATGTTCGGCTGGCTGGGCCTGAGTCCATATTATGTGGCCCAGGCTCAAGTCCTATATCCGGCACTTTGCTAAATATGGTATTATGGCATGGCCCATCGGGAATACCACTAATATGGTATTATGGCCCTGCGGCAATGAAGCAGCTCTTGAAGCTTGTTCATTCCCGCAGGGCCTTTATACTATATCCGGTGTTGGTACCGCAGTTTTAGAAAAGTGCCGGATATAGCCTATAGGACTTGGGTCCCATATGGGGTATAGAAGTATGAAAACCATCTCTCAAGATCAATTATATAGTCTGATAAAAAATGTGACAAAAAAACAAAAAAAACGGACGCCGTATATGGTATAATGACCACAGAGCCTAAGATGAAGCAGCTCTTGTAGTTGGTTCATCCGCACAAGGCCATGATTATACCATAATATATGGCCCTGTTTGGAAATAAGGCTGCCGGATTCTTTGCAAAGTGCCGTCTATAGGACTTGGGCCATATTATGTGGTATATATATATATATATATATATATATATATATATATATATATATATATATATATATATATATATATATATATATATATATATATATATATATATATATATATATATATATATATATATATATATAAGTATGAAAATCACATCCTAAGATCAGTAATGCCCTTAATATAGTCTGATAAAAAATGTGATAAAACAGAAACAATTTACTATGCAGCTCTGCCTATCCACAATTTTTTTATCCCTACGCTACTGTATATACTTACAATAATGCGAAGGCTTTTTGCGCTCTGATACTGAGGACGAAGAGGATTGTTTCCGCGCTTGATGTCTAAAAATTAATTTAATTATTATTAATTAATTATTAATTTATTAATTTAATTAATTAATTAAAAATTAAATTAACAAAATCAAAACAATATTTTCCACAGCTATGCAAAGTATTAAGTATATATACCAATAAACCAGAATTAAAAAATAGAATAGTGAGAAAACTTTGCCCACCTTACTCGTTTTGAAACCTAGTTTTTGATCATGTTCAAGTCTGCAGCCAAAAAAGTGGGAAAAAATGAAAATCGTACAAAAAATAAAAGTATTACCTCACTTTTCCCCGTCAACTTTTCTCGTTTTGAAACAGGCACATTGTTCCCAACCATATCCATATCAGCAGCCAGAAGGATTGTAAAAAAACTCTTGCAAAAAAGGTATTATATACAAGTATCACCTTTGCTTAATTGTCAAGACCCTTATCTAACAATTTTTTTGTCATTTCATATTAAGCTGTTTTCTAATCTTAGTCTTTATTGTCTACTAATTTATCTTCAACTGACTTTTCCCACTCCAGCCATTCGGTGGGCTTTTCCCACTGGGATGTTTCTGAGCGCGTGTTGTAGTAGTATCGCTTCCCAGACGAGCTGTAGTACTCGCCCCAGTCCCCCGGACCCTGGCGGCCTAGCTTCGTGCCCTTGCCGCTGCTTGAGCCTCCGCCACCCTGAATGAAAAAAATTGCACTGTCAAAAAAAACAGAATAAATTGCTACAAGACAGCTTAAATCCATACGTTAACACACGGGTTAATTATGGTGGGGTGCTGTACTGACATTTTGACTGCCATTTAGCAAAAAATCCAAGAAAGTAAAAAATTACATGTTTTAGGAAATAAAAAGCGATTGTTCAAATTGTTGGCCATAAAATCCAAAAAAATTTTAACAAAAAATCCGGCGATAGAAATTTTATAGAAATGCGTATATTCAGAAGCTTAATATATAATATAAAAAGTTTGCATGCCCTCGTATCTTGACTCTAATTTGCTTACCCTAGGCCCTTGCACCAATATCAAAAATTTGGTCCACTACACATACCCCCCCCGTGTTCAACTGTGCTTAGATCCGACCACACATCTCCGAATCTGCGGACCAGTGGTCTATCATTTGAGTTACTGGGCCAATGCTGAGGTATCATTATTACATATATAATATAAGAGATAACTTATTCACTACTAATACTACTACTACTTTATTTCACTCCATAAACAAACAAATAAAATAAGCATTTCACAGGCAGGAAAAATAATGATAACACAAACGTGGAAGATGACACATAAATATGAATAGAAATAACACGGAAAAAGAAAGATAACACAGAAATTCAGAGACGTTTCTTTGTCTGTCAAACTTAAAGTCATCATTCAAGCAGCGTACACCGACCACCACACTATGTTTAATTACTTAATACTTATTATTATAAAAATGCCCTTTCACCAAGGGCAGCAGTGTGGGTAGAATAGGAAAGTTGGCTGATCTTATAGCGGAAAAATGCTAATAAGCTTGTCAAACACCCGGGACAAGTTTTGCAGCCGAATAGGGAAACTCAGCTTGCTAAATGAAGCGGACAAGAGTTGCGTCAGAATAGCAGTCGCCCGACACGTTAGTGCTTTCTGCACCCTATTCGCGCGAATAACTAGGAAAAACATTTTTCACGCTTACTAGCACTCAGGACTTAGGGTCAGATGTATACATTATAAAGTATTAATACTCTACAGATACATACAGGTATATATTTCATTTAAATTTCTCTACGCGCAATCTATTTTTGTTTTGTAGACATCTTTCTCGAAAATTACAAATGAGTAATGGCGTATTCCAACTTAACATTGTATTATTATTTATTATTATTATATAGACATTAACTACTAATATTCAATACGAATCATAAAATGTTACAATACAACCATATAACTCTAGTTAATACAAATAACTGTAGAATTGATATAAGCTTGAACTACATTTACATATAACAATAAAAATGAATGGCGATCGATTGATTATTATATATATTATGGATGAAAAATGATTTTCAGGACATATGTAGCTTGCCTAGTAAATAACATCAAGAACCAATGAAGTACATGACACTTTTCCGGCAACAGTGCAGATGATGATAATGGCTGATTAATTCGCGCGAATAGGGTGCAGAAAGCACTAACATGTCGGGCGACTGCTATTCTGACGCAACTCTTGCCCGCTTCATTTAGCAAGCTGAGTTTCCCTATTCGGCTGCAAAACTTGTCCCGGGTGTTTGACAAGCTTATTAGCATTTTTCCGCTATAAGATCAGCCAACTTTTCTATTCTACCCACACTGCTGCCCTTCGTGAAAGGGCATTTTTATAATAATCCTATTTCTTTTTCCGCTGCAGCCATTTTACTTGACGACAGGAAGCTGACACTTGAATTGTATATTTGCATGAAAATAATAAATTCTGAAAAGTGATAGTCGCGCATGTGTATGCTGCACTACATACTTATTTCTACAATGCCACTAACAGTACACAATTGGCCTGTTCGTATTTGTCATTATTTTGGGTTAACACATTAATTTTGGTCAACGTGACGTTAAATTCGTATTCGGCAACTCAAACTAACCTTTTTCAGTTATTCAAAAAAATTGAAAATATTTTAAAATTTTGTCAATTTGCTACCAAAGTGGACCAGTGCACACCACGCGGACCAAACAATATCAACTGACACCCCCTATCGACATCAAAATCTCAACTTCGAAAATTTGCCCCATTTTGACCCCCTTAGGACCCCCTATGGGGGGGTACCCTGAGGGGGCTGTAGGAGGGTTCAGGGGGTCCTAGACGAAAACGGACTTCGAATTCGTGTTCAGGGGCCCAAATTACCCCTAGTGACATCAAAATCTCAATTTCGAAAAATTGACCCTTTTGGCCCTCTGGGGCATGGTACCATAGGGGGGGGCTTGGCGGAGTCCACGAGGGTCCTAGGCAAAAACTAACCACAGATTCGTGTTTAGGGGGGCAAATTACCCCTATAAACATCAAAATCTAAATTTCGAAAATTTGACTCCTGAGGACCCCCTGGCGCGGGGGGGGGGGTACCCTGAGGGGGCCGTATAGGCGGGTCCACGGGGGTGATAGGCAAAAACTAACCCCAGATTCGTGTTCAGGGGCCCAAATAACTCCTAGAAGCGGGATTTCAAGAAAAAAATCGAAAAAAATTTCCACCCCAAAAGTACCCTAGGTGGTCACTTTTTGATGCGACCTGAGACTTCTGCCAATTTGCCTGGGGTGCCAAAGTGAAACACCATACGCGACGCTGACCAAACAACATCAACTGACACCCCTGCACGTATTCATTGCGTCATCATAACAACACAGCACGAATGATTAACCATTAAAGCGTTACATTGACAAAGTCACGAAAAACCATGCTGGCAGGGTGCCGGAGGGGGGTGCACCAGTTCTGGCTATCAGGAAAATCTGACTGCAAAACTAATAGCGCCCTGCAATGCGCAGTATATGGGTTTATATTCGCATACAAAACGACAGACCTCTCTATCTGTAACCGTCTTGGCTGTACTGCCCATAGGTAGCCTAAGCCCTTAATACACGTGAATTACCTTCCGAGCCCCGTCCCCAGCGGTACAGTTACACGATCGACTCCAAAATAGCAGATGCACTATAGCACCACTACACTACCTTGCATGCAAGAGATGAAAGCTACTTCACTTGCGTGACTTCTCAAAAGTTGGCTAGAAATTTTTCGGACTTTGATTTTTTTCGGACCCCAAAAAAGGGGTTCCCCCCCTCCCAGCAGAGACCGAACGGGACGAAATTGAAAAAAGTGGCCCGTTACTTTCTAAGTTTGGTCAAACTAAATGTGAAAAACATATAATCATGACAACCCTACAAGCGTCCGGTCCGGTAGAGCTGTTGAAAAAAAAAGAGGGAAAGTGTCAAGTTTGCAAAAGACAACTTTTCATATCTCAAGTTAGACTCAACCAATCTCTTCGAAATTTAGCAGGCATATAGCCTTCTACTAGGCGAATACACACACCAAATTAAAAGTCATTCGCCTGCATATGTTTTAAGTTATTAAAAAATTAAATTTCAAAAATCCGCATTGAGTGGATTTTCTCCTATTCTAGGGTTGGGCGCTGTCGCGCCAACCCTGATACAAAACCTTTAAAATAGAAGCCCTGTTCCTGCTTGTCCTTTTCCTGTGCACTACAATATTCTAAGACTCAACATTGAAATTTTAAATTAAATTAAAAAAGCAAGAGATTTTTTACCGTGAATCCGTACGCATTTCTAAATCTCCAAAAAAGTGGTTTAACATGAAAACTAAAAGTGCGGAACCATCTCCCTCATTACTACGTAAGTTACCATTTGTCGTTCTGATCCCTGACATTTTCATCCTGCGCTAATACTTCTATTAGCTATCAAATGACTATTAGCTGGTTCGACATAAGTACGCACAGGAAAAGGGCAAGTATATACGCGCATACAAAAGCAGAATAAAAGCCGAGAATGCACAAGCCAAAGGATACAATTCTTACTGATTTTTGGTCACCAGTAAAATCGAGTGAATGTGAAAGCCAGCCTAAACCCAAAATCCAGTTGCTGTTAATTAAGTTAAGAATTAATATAAGTTCGCAAAAAGTGTACGCTAGATTTTGTAGTGATACAGTTTTTTAACCGACAACATAGACTGAGTCAAAAATTCTTACTGTCAAATGAAAAGTAAAACAGACAAACAGATACCTGCCATTCTTACAAAAAAGTCACAACAAGCAAAACTAAACAATCGAATATTATAACATACTAAATGATTCGTCTCATCTTGGCCATTTGGTCGGAGACTGAGACCTATCGCCTCTAGCGTCCACAGCTGAATCGGGCACTTGGGCTTGTTCTTGTGCAGTCCCAGTGGCTCCATTTAAACCGCGACTGGAGCTGGTTTCGGGCATGATTTCATAACTGCAGCCGGCATCAGTGAGCCATTGAGGTGACTGGCCCACTTGTTTCAGCAGCTGCTTGTAGAGCGGCAAACTGCGTTGTCGACCACAGAGCCACTTTTTTCGTTTGCAATACTCCTCTAGCAGAAAGTCGATAATCCACCATTCGGCCAGAAGACATAGGGCCATATTTAGCAGAGCAATGATGAACATGAATAGTCGAAACTGCATACTAGGCGGCATATTTAGTTCCAGAAAAGCGCGCAGAAATTCCGGCGGATAGATCATAATCAGCGTGCTGACAGAGAAACAGAGAACAAGGCACAGACTCAGTAGTTTATTCCAAATGATACGTTTGCGATACGGAGCTGCTTTCGAATACACAATCACCAAAACAATATACTGAAAAGAGGAAATCAGAAACACCCCAGCCGCCTGCATGGCGTCGAAACGGTCCTCATCTCCTTTCGGAGGAACGTAGGGGACAAACCAGGGCTGCAGTGGAATAAACACAAAAATGAACACCTGGAAGCCGGTAATAATGAACATTTGTAAAAACAGTGAGGCTACAGTAGCAACGGATAGGATTCTAGTCGGCGGGGGTCTTGGATGCAAAACCTCTGCCGATTCCGTGTAGCCAAAAACCATAGCCAACAGGGTGATCAGGAAAAAATCCACATACATAAACTGTTTATCAGAGAGATTGGTTCCGATCCAGTAGAGCAATGAGACGCTGAGGAATTGGGTGAGACTGTAGCCGGCCATATACTTGAAGACGCCGAAGGATGTCACCAGGGCACCACGGCCTTCGCGAATCACCGTACGAACGCACTCAATGTTGGGCCTTTTGCTGGTAAACGGCGAGGCAATGCTAGCTTCTGTGTCCGACAGACTGATGCCCGCATGAGCTGCCTTCAATGCACCGCAGTCGTTGGCGCCATCGCCACACATGGCCACGATATACTCCAGCTCCTGTAGATCGTTCACCAGCAAGGCTTTCTGTTCCGGCGCCATACGGGCAAAGATAGCCGTCACCACAACTAGCCGGGGTATCAGGTCGGGTCTGTGTTCGTGAATCAGGGCATATGTTTTGCCGGTCATGGCCAACTGATATCCAGTGACCAGCGGTAGACTCCCCAGTCCTTCGTCGTAGAGCTTCTGAAATCCGGTCGACCCTAACTCTGGATCTTGCAGCGCAACACTCAACTGTCTGAGCAGTTCAGTTTGACTGACCGCCGATGGTTTATCATTTGCCATGCTCATGGCAGTGTTGATTGACGTTTGGCGTTCGGGTAGATCCACTGGTTTCAGCTCCAAATTCAGCCTATCTATTTCCGGTCTCCAGTAGGCTTCCACGCAGTAGGCCATTTGTCGCTCGTCCAGAATTCCACACTCCCTGGCCACGCTCAGGGCTGTCAGAATGTTGTCTCCGGTGGCCATGACAATGCGTATTTTGGCATTTCGCAGCGACTGAATGACCGGCTCCGTTTCCGGTTTGAGTCGATTCTTCAGCACAATCAGCCCAAGCATAATCAGCTCCCGTTCGACGTCCTCGCGTTTGGCTCGTTGCAGTTTGACAAAGCTGAGACTGAGAGGTCGACAGGCAATGGCCAGAATACGGTAGCCACATTTGGCGTAATTGTGCAGGATTTGGGCAAAGTCCGGCGGAACGGTATTCGGATCGCACAGACTGGCCACGGTCTCGGGCGCTCCCTTGCAGAACAAATATACCTGACCACTGGCCAGTTGTCGGACAATTACAGACATACGCTGGAGACTGGAGGAAAAGGGCAACTGACGTAGAATTCCGATTTCCCAACCCACCGGACTCTGTGCGTCTGGCAAAATGCTGGCCTTGGGGCGAACAAAAGTGGAAGCCATCTGATCAAATCGAGCCGACTCCTCTACAGTATCCGGTTCTTCTAGTTGCCAACTAGTTGCCTCGTATGTGATCAAATCCATCGGATCTCCCGTCAGTTTGCCATCGATGATTGTCAGCGAATGACAACACGCCATTCCCTGCACAATCATGGACGTCGAATGAGCCTGCAAGTGAGTGACCGTTTGACAAAACTTAGGCGAACTTGCCAAACCGACATCGTCTAGGGTACCCGAGCTATCCAGGCCCATCTCCGTCGGCTGTAGACACTGAAAATCCAGGCCGTCTTCGGTCAGGGTGCCGGTTTTATCAAAAATCACCGCATTCAGCCCACCGCAAGTGTTTATGGTCGACGGAGAGATGCAGTAGATTTTCTGCTTTCGCAGTCTGGATCTGGCCAGCATGATTCCCACGGTCATGGCAGCCGGCAGGGCAGGCGGAATGACAATGGTTATGATATCCAGGGCGCGCTTCACCATTTTGCTCGGCCCCGCGCCACGGTGTGACATGATGACACAGGCGTAGATAAAGCCGATCATAGACACGCCAACCAGGACGCCTACCAGCTTAAACAGATCCTTGGTGAACCGAAAGTCCACTGGTTTGGGATACATAATGGAACGCACCAATTGGCCCTTCATGGAACTGAAGCCAGTACGTATGACCACGGCATGCACACGTTGTCCTGCGTAGTAGCGGGTTAGCAAGACCTTGGTACCACAGAACAGCGTATGCTTAGCGTGTTCTGCCTGCGAATAGTACATTGCTGCTTCATTGGGAATAGGAATTTTGGTCACCGGTACACTTTCACCTGTTAGCATGCTTTCATTCACAATACAGTTTCCCTCCAGCAGCAAAGCGTCGCACAATAGCTGACAGCCGTGCGGCGGAATGACCAGAATATCCCCCAGCACCAGCTCCGTTGACTCAATGCGCTGTTCTGTTGCGCCCCCAGTGGCGTCATCGTAGCGCAACACCGTCACAGCGTCCACCGAGTGCACCATATCGTGCAGCATACGCTGATTTTTGCGACTCTGATAAACGTCCAGGCCAATGGACAACACTGATATGATTAGGATGAAGGTGGCATAATTTTCATACGCATCATTATACCATAGGGTGATGCTGAAAATTTGAAACACATAGAATGGATTGAGGACTTCCTTGAACAGCAGTTCAGGGATTGAGCGCATTTTTACCAGAATCAAATTAAGGCCAGTCACTGCACGCCGCTGCAGCACGTCTATCATGCGCAACGGCTTGCAGCCATGATAGTAGGCGCCGCTTGTCTCACTGCCGTCCAACGCTGGCAGCTGGGCGAATTTGCCCGAGCTGTGACTCCAGATAAATTTCAGCTTGCGGAATGAGAAAAAGCGATAGAATGTGACCTGACGAAAGGAACCATCCATGCTGGGCAGCTGAAAACAGACAATGGCTTTCTCTAGGGGGCCCTCGGTTTTAGCTCCCAGGCGACTCAGCTGACTCTGAGAGGGGTCCTTGGTCATTGACGCGTCCACACCAGTTGCCGTGGTGGCCGACTGATCGGGCATCTTAGCGGTCGTCTCCCCTCCAGCGTGATGTGTTTGCACTAAGCGCACGGCCACTTGATTATGTTCGTCTCTGAAACAAAAAGTAGTACATTGTTTGTTATGCGTATGCAACATATATAAATTGATAAAAAACGTCGTCAGCTTATTGATGCAGAATCGGGGTAGATGTCGCGTGTAAGCGTGCACGAGCACGAGATTTTACCCCCCCCCCACCCCTAGGCGCTATTTGCGCTATTATAGTTCCCAGCTCAAAAACGCCACCCCCCCACCCCTAGGCGCTATTTGCGCTATATGCGCTACTATAGTTTCCAACTGAAAAAACGCCCCCCCCCGCTATTTGCGCTATACACGCTACGGCAGGTACCCCCCTCCCCCCCCTCACCCATCGTATACGTGCTAATAAGTACAAAACTTTTCAATATATCTATTTCACATTCGATAGCGCTATACAGCGCACGAAATAATAGCAGACCCACGCCATAGGCGCTATACCTAGCGCTTCACACAACCACCGCTCTCCTCGCTCTTCCTCAGGGCCCTTCAAGCAAATCCTTAAATCCTAAAATTTTATCGAAACATTTTCAACGACGAACATAACACGAATTATAGGACAAATTTCGTCGTGAAAACAATTTCGTGAAAAAGCAAACGTCTCTTGAAAATGCTCGTCGTTGAAAAAACAAATGTTCGTCGTTGAAAAACAAAGTGTCTTGAAAAATAAACGTTCGTCTTGAAAAACAAACGTTCGTCGTTGAAAAAAAATTCGCTTCACTTTTAAAATTTTCAACGGCGAACATTTCAACGGATGTCTTTAGTTCTTGAAATGTTCGTCGTTGAAAATTTTTTCAAAATGACTAAAACTTTTGTCTTTTAGAACATAATAATGTTTAAAAAACCAAAGCGAGTCGTTGCAAGATTTTTAAACTACGTAACAATTTCAACGACGAACTTTTGAATGACTAACATTTGTTTTTCAACAACGAACATTTGTTTTTCAACGACGAACATTTATTTTTCAACGACTAACATTTGCTTTTTCAAAAGCGACTGAACATTTTCAACTACGAACATTTGGATGTTTCTTTAAATCAGGCCCAGATCTATGATTACCGATTAGTTAATTGTTAAAGTATTGTTTCTTTGAATTTGTCTGGTTAACCGGTTTCATTACACACCTATCTACCTACCTACCAAACCTGTTGCCTGCACCTCGTCAACGTGCATTTTTTTTTTCTTTTTTTTTTCTTCACCTCCCGCCTTAAGGGTTTAGGGTTATAAAAACCCTCTTCACCCAGCATCCGTGGGAGAGCCAGTACAGCATGAGCTTAAAAAGCGAACATGCACTGACTAGTCCTGTCCGGTCCGGTAATGGGTCATGGTCTAGGTTATGAGTCGCCAAGTAATTTTGCCGATCATTTGTTGTTACTTTTTGTTTTTTGTCCTTTCTTTGACCTTCAGCACCAGCACTTAAGTGTATCATCTGTCTGTAGTCATTAATTTTGCTTTCACTTGACTTTCTTTCCTCTTCGTTTTCGATGTGGAGCTTCCATGTTTTTATCGTTTGCTTTTAGCACCACAACTATCTTTTGCTGCGGTATCGCCCAGATGTAGTATTTTACTTGTTTTTTATTGACCAACCACGTACGTAGCTGTCTATACTCATACCAGCCACTGTAGCTGCCACTTTTCCTCTACAGGGCTGTTAAAGCTTCTTCTTTCTTCTATTTCAACCAACATTATAGCTGTTTTGCTGCTACTTCAACAATAACTGCGGCTGCTTTTGCTTCTACTTTAAACATCACTGTATTTGCTTCTTGTTTATATTTCAACCACAGCTGTAGCTGCTTCTTGCTTCTACTTCAACCCCCACAGTAGCTGATTCTTGCTTCTACTTCATCCCCCACAGTAGCTGATTCTTGCTTCTACTTCATCCCCCACAGTAGCCGCTTCTTGCTTCTACTTCATCCCCCACAGTAGCTGATTCTTGCTTCTCTTCATCCCCCCGAGCGGATCTTGCTTCTACTTCATCCCCCACAGTAGCTGATTCTTGCTTCTACTTCATCCCCCACAGTAGCCGATTCTTGCTTCTACTTCAACCCCCACAGCAGCTGGATTCTTGCTTCTACTTCATCCCCCCAGATATTCTGCTTCTCTTCTCCCCCGGATTCTTGCTTCTCTTCCCCCCGATTCTTCTCCAACCCCCACACAGTAGCTGATTCTTGCTTCTACTTCATCCCCCACAGTAGCTGGATCTTGCTTCTACTTCAACCCCCACAGTAGCTGATTCTTGCTTCTACTTCATCCCCCACAAGTAGCTGATTCTTGCTTCTACTTCATCCCCCACAGTAGCTGGATCTTGCTTCTACTTCAACCATACAGTAGCTGCTTCGTGCTTCTACTTCAGCCCCACAGTAGCTGCTTCGTGCTTCTACTTCAAGCCCCATACCTTCTTCTTTTTGCTTCTTTTTCAACCCCCACAGTAGCTGCTT